>ML364246.1:0-68654 GCA_005239505.1 Nicotiana paniculata | reverse complement strand
TAGAAGAAAATTAGAGAGAGATTGATCCTTTTGTGAGTAAAAATGAAAGAATGAGGGGGTATTTATAGTTGAGAAAAGGGAAAAAGTGTAATTATAAAAAGTTTGGGGTTAAAATAAAGTTTGGGGGCCAAATGGCTAATTTTTAAACATGCCAAACGGCTATTTTGAGGCTCCAACGGCTAGATTTTAAAAATCTGGCTGTTGGCCATTTTTTTTAAATTATTTTTTTTTTTTTTTGAATTTTTACCGCTTGGCCCGGCTCAGGCCCGCCTGCCGGGCCTGGGCTAAACGGGCCCGGCTCACGGGTCCAAACCTTAGAACCGGCCCCCCACGGGCCTAAAGCCCCCCAAGCCCAGACCCCCCACGGCCGGCCCGTTTAGCTTGCTAGCCCGTATAGCCCGCGGGCCCGGGTCGGGCCCGACCCACCTGCCACCCTTACTTGCATAGCCTCTAAAAGTGTAAAAATAGCATACGCTAGCCAGTTTTTGGATTGATAATAGAAAAAAGTCAACGTTTGCAAAGTTATTGAAAAATAGCTATTATTTTGCTGCAACGCGGAAAGTTCCAGCATAATTTACTGAAAATTGGTGTGCCTGTGTATGAAATTCTAGCATATTATGTTGGAACTCCAGCACACGAAAAGTTCCAGCATAATATATTGGAGATTGAAGCACCTGTGTGTGAACTTCCAATATATTATGTTGAACCAGTATATTATGCTGGTACTCCATTATATTATGCTGAAAGTTCACATGTAAAAAATTCGAACTCCCGTATATTATGCTGAAATATTTTCCGGATTTTAAACAGTATTTTCGTTCAGATTTATCTTTATATGAAAAGTGGCTAAATTTCGATTACTTTTGAAACTGTGGTTATTTTTCAACAGCTGCCACATTTAGGGCGAATGTAGCCTTTCGGCTATGAGTCCAACTAAGGGAAAATTATGCGATACATCAAATATTTACACTGTGTTTACCATTCGCAACTATATTTTCAGCAAATTTATCATTCGTAGCTATATTTGAATTTTATAGCAAATCCATGAAATAAGAGAAGAATTGTTTTGAACTAAAACAAGAGAGTAATAAGCTCTCGTAGCTTAGTTGGTTAGAGTGCCTATTTAGTTAAAGGAGGTCTTGAGTTTGACTCTCAACAAGAACATTTTATTTTATAAATTATGTGCTACAAATTGTAAAAATTGTGCGGGGCACCCTATTTGGTCACCCCCATTTAACCTATACCCATTTTTTTAAAAACTTTTAACTTGTACCCACCTTTTAAATAACTTCAGCTCCCCTTTCCCTCGCTGAGCTAAAGTTCCAGTTAATCTGAAGTTCGCCAGTTATAAAGACAAAACTTCAGCATACGGGGCTGAAGTTCCCAAATTATAAAGACAACAACTTCAGCATGTATTCTGAAGTTGCTGTCTTTATAATTTGGGTACTTCAGCCCCGTATGCTGAAGTTCCCCATTTACAAAGACAAACTTCAGCTCTAGAGCTGAAGTTTGTCTTTGTAAATGGGGAACTTCAGCATACGGGGCTGAAGTTCCCCAGTTACAAAGACAAAACTTCAGCTCTAGAGAACTTCAGCTCTTGAGCTGAAGTTTTGCCTTTGTAAACAGGGGNAACTGGGGAACTTCAGCCCCGTATGCTGAAGTTCCCCATTTACAAAGACAAACTTCAGCTCTAGAGCTGAAGTTCCCCAGTTCAGCCCCGTATGCTGAAGTTTTTATCTTTATAACTGGGGAACTTCAGCCCTGTATGCTGAAGTTCCCCATTTACTAGAGCTGAAGAACTTCAGCTGAAGTTCGCAAGCTACTTCAGGCCCGTCTACAAGAATGCTGAAGTTTTGCGTCATTGTCTTTGCTACTTCAGCCCCGCATGCTGAAGTTATGCGCAAAAGCGGGTACGGATGCAATTTTTTTTACAAAGCGGGTATAAGTTAAAACGTGGCACAAAAAATGGATACGAATGCAAAAGCCCCTATTTATAAGCTAAACCCATTATATTTAAATCATGGATCTGTCTCTAACCGAGCTAAAGCCCGCAAGAGTCCTGGATTCAACTTCACGGGTACACGAATTATGCAAAAAAGTCGGTTTTTCTGAATTCTCTCATTATTAGCTAAAACTACATTGTAGTAGTAGTAGTTATGGAAATGTTATTCTCTTTTGAATTTTAAATACTTTCACTTTTATAGACTTGTTAATTAAGTTTACTATTCTTAATGGGATGTTTTCAATTTTCATATTTTAAATATAGTATTTTCTTTTACTCTTCTCACTCATCTTTTTTCAACTTGATGAAAACTTACTGTTAGTTCATGTATTACTCCTTGAAAAGTATTCTTTTACCAATTTTTATATACCAGCCATATAAATAATTTTTACGCCATCAAATTAACTATAGGAACTGTAGATTGATAACCTTAAAAAAAGTTATTAACCTTTTGTGATTGGTATACTGATAGATCAGATTCTTTAGGTTGTTCTTCTATATAACTTTAAGTTTTTTCGTTTCTAATTTTTCCCTCAATTATTTTAACGTGGTACTCTGGGCCAGTTTTACTAATGACCCACCCTAGATCCCTGGACACATAGAAGATCCAAGTGATATTAGACCATTTCAGATTTTCAGATTGGATCATGTGTACGGCCTGGCCCATAAGATCTTACCAGACATAATGGAGCTAGTCTCTGTTGTAAAATTACCTGGGATGTCTTATTTGGTCGATCCTTTTTAACTTATACTCGTTTTCTTTTTCCTTTTGCATCCGTATTCATTTTTTTGTTAAAAGCATTCTAAAAAGACGATTTTCCCTTCAGTACTATTGATAAAACTGTAAATTGCAGGACAAAACTTCAGCATGTTTTGGCATGAAGTTTTAGCAAATGAACTAAATAACTTCAGCATGTTTAGTCTGAAGTTTTAGCAAATGAACTAAATAACTTAATCATGTTTGCTCTGAAGTTTTAGCAAATGAACTAAATAACATTAGCATGCATTAGCAAAAACTCATTAAAAAATTACATACTGCAAGATAAAAACTTGAGTATGTTTAGACTGAAGTTTTCGCAAATGAACTAATTAACTTTAGCATATTTCAACTGAAGTTTTAGCAAGTGAACTAAATAACTTCAGCATGTTTAGACTTATGTTTCGATAAAACTCATGACAAAAATATAGACCGCATGATAAATAACTTCAGCATGCATTAGCATGAAGTTTTAGCTTCAAAGTAAAACAACTTTATGTTATATTAGCATGAAGTTTTTAGCTTCAAGGTGAAATAACTTCATGCAAGTGTGATTCTGAAGATGAATCTGGACAAGTTTCTAATTTTTTAATAAAGTTGCTGAGAGGAGAGTAGAAGATCTTTTTTCATGAATGAGGTTGCAGATCACGCGACTTTTTAGGGGTGCAATTGTCATATTATTACAGTTTTTTCGTCAACTAGCTACCAAATCAATAATTTTAAAAAATATGGTATAGATTAAAAGAAGACACAAATATAAGGTACGACTGCAAATCCCCGTTGATTTGTCAGAAGCAAACATACCAATATGATGGGGCCCAAAAAAAAAAACCAGTTATATATTATTATATAGACATGGCAAAATGTTCTGATAACTTAGGTGGGTAAGGATTGAATGTTTTATTTGGCATTTACCTGAGATAGGGACTCTTCAAAGCCTGCAGATTGTGAGTAATTGCATTACAAGAACCCATTTGGATTCTCAAGACGTGGTAGCAAATCTTCTATCTGTCCCCCTCCCCACCAAAGTATATTTAAATAAGGATAAAAACAGGAACATAGACTTTTCGTCTAAATATAAAGTCATTTCAAAATTTATATAATTAATATTGATCTAAGATACAATGGAATAAAAGATCTCTACGAATGATATCAATTAGACATGTTAGTACGTTTACTTTAGGTCCAATGTTTGTCAAGAGTCTTTTGATCATATCAAAAACTTATATGACGATAGAAAATGAAGTGACTTTGATTGCTTGAGAGATGGATTTATTTTTATAATATTGGAATAAGACGAGTTTAAATGAAGCGACGATAGCTATGTTGACACCTTTATTCCAAAACCAATTATTTTGCTTTTTTCTAGGATGGAGGGAATAATTTTTTTGGAGAAAGAAAAATAAAGAACAGAAATCTGATCCCTAAATAATTTCAGAGAAAGAGGATAGAAATTAGGAGGATAGTTGACAATAATTTCATTCACGCCTGGAATGTGTATACTTCTGGCAAAAGCAGATAGATGAAATGGCCTGTGTCTTCCAGAAGTCCTGTTCCAATCAAACCATATATATTTTGCAGAAATGGGCCCTTTCCATTAATATTATGCAGCCCTAAAGTATTCCCTCTAGCCAGAAATTTCAATGTACATGTTATATGATAGTCTCAAATTTTATTTAAGATTTGTTATGGTATTTTTACTTAAACACAAAGTTTTTACTTTTATTACTCCATCCTTTTCCTGTCAACTTCAATTTAATATAAGCCCAACCTTCAATCTGGAGAAATCAGAAATTCAGGAAAAAAGAAGCAGCAGGATATATGCCAGAAAGGAACATCAGGTGAAAGTAGGAATTATTTTCAGAAGCTGAACTTCTATGCTTTTGACTTATGGCACAATTATTATTCTACAAATGATAGGAACTAACAGCTTGATTGGATGGTTGTTACATATCGTTTCACAATGTATCATATTGTACTGTATCGTTTAATGAATATAATGTTTGTATAGATTGTGTCGTTTGCCATCATTTTATGATATCACACACCAGCAATATGAAGAATAAACTTGCAATACTATAAAAATAAAATTATGATATGGTATATAAAAAGGTAGGGTAAATGATATAATAAAATTATTTAATAATAATGAAGGGTGAGATTGAGAGAAAAAGACAAAGTAACGACGCGACCACATCAAATCGGTCGTTACATAAAGTGGTACATTTCGTCGTTACGTAACGACGGATTTAACGATACAATACAACCAAATTTAAATAACAATCAAAACAAACATCGTATTTAAAGTAACAATATGATATAATACAATAAGTAACAACCATCAAAACAAGCCGTAAACATAATAAGATTACCACTTCATTATATTACTTACTCAGGTACAATATTATTCTACATATGATAGGAACTAAACATAAGATAATCAATTCATTATGTATTTCCAGTACAATAACAAGTCTTGTTAGCAGTGTCAAAGCTAGGAGTTTTCTCAAGGGTAATCAAATTTGAAAGAAGTAAAAAAAATATCCGACAAAGAGTGTTCAATATATGTTATGTACCTCTAAAACTTAATATTTTATCTATATATACAGTATAATTTTCCGACAAAGATCAAAGTGTGAGTTCGGCCCCGTTATCAGCACACAAAAAAAAAGAACAAAATGAAATAAACGCAAGACTTCAGTATCCAACAAATGGTTACAGATGAATTTCAGTTCTGCTGAATTGAAATACATGAATCTTGACGAAAGGCTAATCACCTCTTTCAGGGGTTACTAGCTTGTCCGTATTTAAGGAGATTTAACTATATATATTTAACTTTTAAGTGACCTCATTGTGTAAAAGTAGTTTGCACTATCACTGAATAAATTTTGGACTTTTTCTTTAAAATTAAAGCTTAAGCATATTAATATACTCAAATTTCAACTACTCATTTTAGTTATTGTAAAGTGTAAATGGATCAGTGAACCAGACTACAGGGATTTTCCTGCCACAAGTAAAAGATAATGAAAAAAAAAATAATGTGCCAGAAAATAGCACCTCTTTTTATGGAGATATATTCAATGCTTAGACTTTAGAATATAAATGTTGATGACTAGGTCAAAAGGATGACCACCTAAATAGCTCTTCAAAAGAAGACATGTCTTAATCGGGAACCAACTCTCTCTTATCACTACCATCGTTCGCGGAGAAATGAATAGGATACCTTCACCTTAATCATAGATCTAGACTTTAAATTCTGAAAATAAAAAATATCCTTGTACGGAGCGTTTAATGAGTCTTACACAACACAAATTCAAATTAGTCGCATTCTAATACGAGTATCAGACGAAAACCAAAAAAGAACTCTGTTACTCCTTCACACTGTGTCTCGCTGCAATCCATTCCTTGGCGTTGTCTTTTCTTCTTTTGCTTTAAGGGTTGAAAACACTAAAGTCTATTCTCTTCTAACTACCAAAAGCAGTGAACAAAAGGACCAACAAAGACATATCAACAAAAATCAAAAGATATTGTCCCCCCAATTTCTCCATTTCCCACCTTTCACCTTTTGCACCTTTTTCTGCGTGCATATTTTTTACGGTGAATCTAATTGCATCCGAATCGTCTTTTAATCTTGTATAAGCTCACCCTTTACACCTTTTAATATTGCAATACCTTCTTCCTCGCTTTTATGCCACTGCTTTAGAACTTCTCCCTTCTTTCGCTTCATCGAAAAATTATATTACATATAACGTAAAATCTTACTTGTTATTAATTAAAAAAAGACTTTAAACATCGTTTTATAGCCTATTAGCAAAGGATGTTTAAAATTTGAACACCCTTACATTTCCTAGCTTCACCATTACATGTTGCAATAATTAATTAGAAGGATGTGACTTTTATTTGTGGCCTACTACGAGTTGTTGCTTTTGAGTTTTGATAATACTAAGGGGCCGTTTGACATATCATAAATAAGCAAAAATAATCCTGAGATAAAAATTTAGTACTGTCTTATTCCTTGTTTGGTTACTAATCTAGGGATATAAGTTATCACATAATTAAAAATAGTACTGAGATAACTTATATCTGATAGAGGATAGAATAATAATCCCAACATAAGTTATCCCATAATAAAATTGTAAAATTAATAATTTCAAAATTAATACAACATATCAAACAGTCAATAATACTAGAATACTAATCTCAACATAACTTGTCTTCAAACCAAACGACCACAAAGAGATTTAAATGGACAATCAAGCATAGTACAGATTGTCAAACTTAAAAATTAATTATTTACCACTATAATACCATAATTCTGACGAAAATATTTAAAATTTGTATTATATATGGAAGTAGTTACTTAATGAGCATTGTTTTTAAACATAACTAGCATACGAGCTTGGACGGTTAATAAACATACTATATTATCATAATCATCATATCATATCATCATAACATATTATAAGTGTGAAGACTTAAAGGAAAAATTATTATAACATACTGTAAGTGTAAAGGAAAAGTTAAAAGATCAAAACGCACATTAAAAGCTGAATGGTCATTTTGCCCTCCATTCAAATATTACTCCTATAATGTTATTGTGTGCGTAAATGTAATTATACATTTATGTTTTGTTTGTATCTTTCATTTTCTAATGAAGAAATAACAATTTTCTTGCACAACTTTTCACATTCTTTAAAGTATTCAATGAAAGTGCAAAATAAGGTGTCTAAAAATTTATATATAGTAAAATAAAATGCATCAAAGAAAGATAAATTTCTCTTCGAAAATAATATTGTTAGTGATTTTTTCTTTACCAAGCACCTTGTATTTTATCAAAAACTTTCTAATAAGGAACAAGAATCTTGCAGTTTCCTCTTGTGCCTTCTCATTTTTTAAGTAAGTGTCACTTTATCTTTTTTATATAAAAAAATTTAAATTATCCCTTCAAGATCTATTTATGTGGGGTTATACAGTCTTGGTCATTTTATATTTCATATTAATTTTTCTTTGTTATTTCCAACGAGTATTCATGTAACTGTACACATATTTTTTTTCCTGAGATATATTCTCATACATGTTAGAACTGGTAACTATGATAGATAAATACGCGATATTCAAATTAATGTTTGCTGTGCAAGTATCTTTTTTCTATATAGATAATCATTCATATTTTAACTGGTAACTACAACAGATAAGTGGTGATATTTAAAGTTTTAAATCTATTCTAACTTGAGGTCATATTACTTCAACAATATTTACTTACAAATTGTATTTCTTTTTCTTTCTTTTTGTTAGTTCTCGGAAAAGTTTTAAAGTAAAAATGATATTAACGCAAAAAAATCGTGTAAAAAGTCACAAGCATGTAAGCTTATATGGAAAATTTTCAGGAGCATACTGAATACCTTTAAATTATCATCTTTTATTCAAAAGGCTAATATGTTCATCAAATTGAGCTTGTAGTTTTTCCGTTTTATATTTTTTATTACTCATTATACACATAGTCTGTCCGGAAACAAACTTTCTATCCTTTAGGGGTAGGGATAAGGTCTACGTACATTCTACTCTCCCCAAACCCCACTAGCGGGATTCTACTGGATTGTTGTTATTGTATGCACATACTTTAATATGTTATCCATATAATTTTAAATAAATATATTCTAATTTATATGGGACGTTGCACGTGTACAAAAACTAGTATAATTAAATATAGTGGGAGGTATGAAGCGCAATCGACATAGGAAAAATCATAAGCTAGACAATCATCTGGCAGACTCCCCTTCTCCCTGCTGTCTATATGGGTCAAAATTCGGCTGAAAAAATTCGGCATAAAGAGGTGATCAAGTGTGAGAACTGCGGCTCATCGTGGCGATCGGGCCGAGGTCAACCAGGCCTTAACAATATAGAGCCACCGAGCAAGCTATTAAGGCCGAGGTCGAGTAGCGGAAAAAGGAATAACGGCCAGTATAGCTTTGAAATTTTCAAAGGGGATATTCTATTTGAATATTCCCTTTGTTGTACTTTTTAAGGGTTTTTTGGGAGTGTCCCTTATAAATAGTAAAAGAAAGAGGGCAAAAAGGAGGTAAAATTTACTCAGATAAGATCTCTTATGAAAAGTTGACTATTGAGGAATAACAAAAACTATTACTTTTTCACGGTGATTCAATTTGTTGTTTGTCTTATCTTTTCACGCATCAGATCCGAGAAAGTCTCGTATACTCCCATATCCATTTGTCTTACATTGTTGTCAGAGGAAGAATCATCTACCTCATTCAATAGTTGGGTAAATCATCCCTATTATTTACATTTGGTGTCATTTAACATATTTATTGCTCATCATTATCTCACCATAGTTCTTGATAACTTCATTTAATATATTTATATTACGTTGGTTCTAACGTTATTCGACGTTATTATACAAGCACGGATCAGATATAAGATTTATTATATTCAGCTAGAACTAACCCTTCACCTTTCTTATTTTTAATTATTTTAGCAAAAAGTTTCATACTTTTTGGTCAAACACTGCCCACCCTAATTTCTTTTATTACTATGTTGTTGTCTGTTATGTTTTAAAAGTGTTAAATCTTTCCTTAAAATAAATTAATGAGAATAGTAGGGGATAAATCCTAGCCAAGGATAATTAACTCTAGATCAGAGAATATTAAGTGGTAAAAATACGACACGATTAAGCTTATGAATTTATTAATATGGTAAGAGGTATCAGATGTACATAATGAGCTTACATTGTCGATGCTATTATTCTATAATGTGAGATAAGAAGAAAAGAAAGGTGCACCATTTAAGGCTACGATATGTATCAATATTGATTCCATGATGATGATTACAAAGATCAACGGCAAAGTTCTAAGCCTTCTCTCATTCGTGAAACAGGTTTCTCCCTTCTTCTCCCATCAGAGGGAAAAAGTGTTAGATTTGATTTTAATGATGAAAATAATATATTTGTTCTATGTGTAGGAACCATGAAACACGTTCGAGATTGAAGGGATAAATCAGAGAAGATCAAGGAATGCATCCAATATTGAAGGAATCAATGAAAATGACGGAATTAACTGAGGCTAGATTGAAGGAATCAATCAATCAAGAATATCGAAGATCTTGGAAGTAAATCAATCAAACAAGCTAAATACGGAAAGACCAAGATTCTTGGAAGGATATCCGACACCATCAAAGGATTTCATCAACATCTCTCATCAGCCGTAGCCGTTGCGAAATAACCTTATTATTGGAAAGGATCAATCTCTTTCTAAAGATCAAATCTCTTGGGTTGGCAAATCTCTGAGAAATTTGTAGCTCTTCTAGATCTGTTGTGTAACAAGTTAGAGAAGAAAGAGAAAAAACCACTGGTGAGGCATTGTATCAAAGAGAAACGAGTGTCATAAAAACTGAACCATCGATGTAATCTACACTACTCATTGTGTGCTCGAGAATCATATTGACTGAAAGAGAACACCCTTGCAACCCAAAGGGGCTGGACTAGGATTCACATTGAATCTGAACCAGTATAAAATTCTGGTGTCATTAATTCATGTAATTTACTTCTGCTTTTATACTTTGTTGCTTTATTATCTCGCTATCTTAACTAGTCGACTACTTGTAAAACTAGTCAACTTATAAAGAATAAAATAAAAAATAGTCAATTCAGCCTCCTCCCCCCCCCCCCCTCTTGTACTTTCAATTGGTATCAGAGCCTGATTCACATTTCATTTACTTTGTATAACAGCTTGTGAGAAAAGATCATGTCAAACCAAGTTATTATTGGAGCACTTTTCCAGGAAGGAACGTCACAAGTAAGGCCACCATACTTCAACGATCAACACTTCTCCCACTGGAAAGTGTTTATGGAAATATACGCAAAATCCTATGATGTTAAAGTATGGAGAGCCATAAAAAAGGGAAACTACCCATTACCGGCTGCTGCCCAACCCCTGTTGATCCTGAAGATATTGATGAATACACTGAAGAACAAATGGCGGTTGTGCAAGTTAATTCCAAAGCAAGGAATCTGCTTTACAATGCTATAAATAGTGAAGAATATGAGAAGATACAGAAATACCAAAAAGGGCAGGTTCCCATCTAGACGAACCAAGGCAATATAGTGAACAAGACAAAAATGATGGCAAGTGTTATGAATGTGGAAGATTTGTACATGTTCAAGCTGAATGTCCTGAGATCTAAAGGAAAGTCTCTAGAGGATTTAATAAGAACAAATCATTTGGAAGCTGGAGTGATGAAGACAGTTCAGAATATGAAGAAACAACCAACCTATGATTTATGACGATACTAGAAAACGATATGAACAAGATCTCTGGATGCTGGACAGATGAGGACGATTCATATGATGATGGAAAAGACGAAAATGAAAATTGTTTCATGGCACGAGGGAAAACAAGCAAGGTAAGACCTTACAATTGTGAAAGATGTAATGAATTTCAGGATATTCTTGATCTTACTTTGAAAGAGTCACAAAAAATGTTAGATGAAATAAAAACACTAAATAGAGAAGTAAGAGACTGGAAACTCAAACTTAAAGTATGTGAAATTTAACAAGATGTACTTCAGGATGAGTATGATGGATTACTAGTGCAGCTTAACAGCATGCGCAAATCCACCAGCCACAGTTCTACAAAGTCCAACCAGACGACTTACAAGTCGACTGAAGAGGGACCAGCTGGAACAAAGTCCACTAGAACTAACACAAATGGGAACTCCAAAACCGGATCAAGTCCCAAATGTCACTACTGTAATAATGGTGGACATAAGTATTCCTTTTGTCGTTTTCGTAAATCAAATGTGTCGGGATGGATTTGGAGACCCAAAAACAATCATGAATCTAGTATTGCTAACCAAAATAGACCCAAGCAAGCTTGGGTACCTAAGAAAAAATGAAAATCATGTTTTGCAGGAACACAACAGAAGAAGTCGCAAAGGAAAATGGTATTTGGACAGTGCGTGTTCCAGTCACATGACAGGTGACAAGAATCTGTTTAAGAATGTTACAAAATTGATGGAGGAAATGTAAAATTTTGTGATGATTCAAAAGGGAAGATAGTTGGTATCGGAACAGTTCCTTTCAACAATAATTGCGATATCACTGAAGTTTATCTCGTGGATGGACTTAACTACAATCTCCTGAGTATAAGTCAACTATGTGACTTAGGATATGAGGTAAAATTTAAGAAAACAGGTTGTGCTATTGAGGACGAAACAGGTAAAATAATCCTCCCAGGTAAAAGGTATGGAAATGTCTATATTCTTGATGGCTTCGAAAATATAGATGGTCATATTTGCTTAACTTCAATTTCTGACGATCCTTGGTTATGGCATAAGAAACTTGGTCACACAAGCATGCATTTGGTAGAAAAACTTTCCAAGCGTGAATTAGTTATTGGCTTACCTAAACTAATTTTTTCTAGAAATCATGTGTGTGATGCATGTCAAATTGGTAAGCAAACCAGAAACTCCTTCAAAAGCAAAGATATTGTATCTACTTCAAATCCTTTACAATTACTTTATATGGATTTATTTGGACCTACTAGAACTTCCAGTATTGGAGGTAAAAGATATGATTTTGTTATTGTTGATGATTACTCACATATTACTTGGGTAATTTTTCTATCCTACAAGGATGAAGCCTTGAAAAACTTCGAGATTTTCTGTAAAAAAGTTGAAAGAGAAAAAGGGTTTCTTATCACCATTGTTCAAAGTGATCACGGAGGAGAATTTAAAAGCCGAGAATTTGAATATTTCTTCAATGATCAAGGATATACTCACAACTTCTCTTCTCCAAGGTCACCTCAACAAAATGGAGTAGTTGAACGGAAAAATAAGACCCTACAGGATATGGCCAGAACCATGCTACTAGAACATTCACTACCAAATCACTTTTGGGCAGAAGGATTAAGTACTGCTTGTCACACTCTGAATCAATGCCTCATAAGACCAATTATGAAGAAAACTCCATATAAACTGTGGAAAGGTAAATGACCAAACGTAAGTTATTTTCATCCTTTTGGAAGTAAGTGTTTTATCCATAACAACGGTAAGGACAATCTTGAAAAATTTGATCCAAGAAGCGATGCATGTATTTTTCTGGGTTATTCATTGAACAGTAGATCTTTTAGAGTTTATAATAAACGTACTTTGTGCGTAGAAGAACCAGCACATGTTGTTTTTGATGAGAATAACATTCGGGCCGAGAAAGAATTCACTACAGGAGATGATGAGCAAATACACCAAACTCAGGAGACAAGCAAACCTCACGAGTCAACTAATAAACCTAATAATATGGAAGAGTCGACCAATGAGATCAGCAATAGTTAACCAGAAAAATCCAAAGAGTCGGCCACTCATGTAGTTCGTCCAAATGAATGGAGGAATGAGCCAGAATATCCTCAAAAATTCATCATAGGGGATCCAAGCGAAGGAATGAAAACAAGAGGAAATCTCAAAAGAAAGAAAACTTAGCCTTGATTTCCCAGATTGATCCGAAGAAAATATAAGAAGCTCTGACAGATTCAAGCTGGGTGCAAGCAATGCAGGATGAACTAGATCAATTTGACAAAAATCAAGTGTGGAAACTGATGCCAAAACCAACAAATGCTCCTGTTATAGGAACAAAATGGGTTTTCAGGAAAAAGCTGAACGAGGATGGAAAAGTTGTCAGAAACAAAGCTAGACTAGTCGCTCAAGAATATTCAGAACAAGAAGGAGTCGACTATGATGAAACCTTCACTCTTGTAGCACGGCTGGAATCTATAAGAATTCTTCTTGCATATGCATCGTTTAAAAGATTCAGATTGTTCCTGATGGACGTTAAAAGTGCGTTTCTAAATGGTTTCATCGAAGAAGAAGTATATGTGAAACAACCTCCTGGATTTGAAGACTCAAAGTTTCCCCATCACGTGTATAAATTGACCAAAGCTCTATACGGTCTGAAAGAAGCTCCGAGCATGGTACGAAAGGCTCAGCTCATTTCTCATTGATAATGGATTTACAAGAGGTAAAGTAGATACTACTCTGTTCATCAAAAGACCATCTGAAGGTAATATCATTATTCAAGTTTACATTGATGATATTATTTTTGGTAGTACTAATCCTCTTCTATGCAAGAAATTTTCTGATCTTATGCAAAGCGAGTTCGAAATGAGTATGATGGGAGAATTAACGTTATTTCTTGGACTCCAAATTCAACAATCTAAAGAAGGAACATTCATTTGTAAAACAAAGTAAACCAAGGAACTGATTCAAAAGTTTGGTATGGAAAATTCCAAAGCCATTAGCACTCCAATGAGTTCCTCAACAAGTCTCGATAAAGATGAACAGGGAAATATTATTGATGAAACTAAGTATCAAGGGATCATTGGATCTCTTCTTACTTAACTGCTAGTCGACCAGATATTATGTTTAGTGTTTGTAAATGTGCCAGGTTCCAGTCATCTCCTAAAGAATCCCATCTGACGACAATAAAAAGAATTATTTGATATCTTATTGGAATTGTCTCTCATGGACTATGGTACCCTCACTCTAAAACTTTTAATTTAGAAGGTTTTTTAGATGTTGATCTTGCAGGTGATAAGGAAGATAGGAAAAGCGCAAGTGGAACATGCCAATTACTTGGAAAAGCATTGATATCTTGGAACAGTAAGAAACAAGGATCAGTCGCACTATCCACGACTGAGGCTGAATACATTGTTATTGGACAATGTTGTGCACAACTACTTTGGATGTCTCATCAAATTGGTGACTATGAATTAGTTTTTAAACCTATACCAATTTTCTATGACAATTCTAGTGTCATTTGTCCCTCAAAAAATCATGTGCATCATTCTAGAGCAAAGCATATAGATATTAAGCATCATTTCATTAGAGATCATGTTCTTAACAGAAACATAGAAATATCGTTTGTTGGAACAAATGATCAATTAGCAGATATCTTCACAAAGCACTTATTAGAAGAAATATTTTCCTCTTTAAGAGAACTACTTGGCATTATTTTCATTAATCGTAAATGTTAGGAACAATGTGCCATTAATTTCTCTATGTATGCCTATTGTTTTATTTCTTTCAGTAATCATTAATTGTGCCTCCGATTTCCCTCTCTTTTCCTCTCTTTTCACATCAGTTGCAGAGTTCAAAGAAGGAAAACAAATCATTGCATCTCATCAACTGACAACCTTTCCTTTTCTGCACTTAACCGCCAGAAACCCATTTTTAATGTTGAAGCCTCTTTTCAATCTCCATCATCTTCTTCGTCTAGAAACCCTTCTCAGAAACCCTCTCAAACAGAAATCCTCTTCAATGTCCAAACATCCTAAAAATCCTTTTTCCTCTACTAGGAAAGCACTCGCTCCCAAGCAAAACCCTCATCTCAACCTCCAGAACAAGTAGACCTATGGTCCGACCACTCTGAAGGTTTTGCCTCTTCTTAGGCTGACTTGTCTGATCATTCTCACAGCTTAGGAGAAAAAGCTTTAGGAAAACGACCTATGGAAGAAACCCCTGTTTCGTTCACTCCAAAGAAATCTAAAATCGATCTTTCCAGAACCCTAGAGTCAGACCTAAATTTCTGAGATTCTCCAAATAGGGATTTCTTTATCCCCTTAAAAGACAAGCCTATTGCTCATGGGAGGGTAGTCAACCTTGATGACATGGAAGCCCTAAATTGTAAGTTAAAATAACTTTTTGTCTATCAGGGATGGTCAAATTTTTTCTTTGTTGCTCCGCCTAAAGTCTATGAACCCCTGGTAAGAATGTTCTATGCAAATCTTCGCTCTAGTAAGCCTGATAAGTTAGAGTCCTTAGTGTTAGGAAAGCGTATTTTTCTTGATTGTGCAATGTTTGATTCAATTTTTTAGTGCAAGTGTTCTGGTTTCCCTATGCTTTTCAAAAACTCCTGGCCTGATGATTTTGAAATCTCTTTTGATCAAGCTAAAAAGTGCATTGCTGAGTATCCTTCTGATTCCCTCCCTAACCAGTTAGGTCCTAGTGATGTGAGTTTCGAAACCCGTGTTCTAGACCACATTGTTGCTACTTCTCTACTCCCTCGTACCGGTTCCTTCTCCACTTTCTCTCTAAGGGACACTTTTTTAGTCTATTGTCTTGTGACTAAACTTAAAATCAGGTTGTCCTCCCGGGTTATCAATTTTATGATTGAGAGTGATGAAGATCCCACTAGTCTACTCTATGGCATGTCCATTACTCACCTTCTGGAAGCCCACAATATTTCCATCTCTGAATATCGCTCCATCTTGGTTTCAAAATCCTATAATTCCAGAGCATTTTTGAGTATGGGGTATATGTGTGTGAAGGGATCATTGGTTAAGAAACAAGAGGGTGAAGTCAATCCTGATCAAACCGATTTGAAATCCAAACCTTCTGCTTCCCTTCCTAGCCGAGTGATCATGATATTACTGAAA
Source organism: Nicotiana paniculata (assembly GCA_005239505.1). Taxonomy (NCBI): domain Eukaryota; kingdom Viridiplantae; phylum Streptophyta; class Magnoliopsida; order Solanales; family Solanaceae; genus Nicotiana; species Nicotiana paniculata. The sequence goes on along the minus strand of ML364246.1, from coordinate 52,459 downwards.
AGCTCAATGCCATTGTCAATCAACTATCTGAAATCAAGGATTCCCTATTTTCCACTCAGTCCACTGTTGGTGACATTCATGCCATCTCCAAGGAGACAGGGTCTAATGTGTCCAAAATATGAGTTGCAGTTCTCAGGGTAAGGGAAAATGTCGTCAAGGCATTCAAGGAGATTCATGAAAGGCTTGATGGAATGAGTATTTTAGCCACTGCTAGCTTTAATCAAATGAAGGAGGCGATTTGCAATACTCTTACATATTTTCTGCGTCATTAATGTTGTAGTTTAAGACCTTTTTTTGTGTGATGTTTTTGGACTGGATGCCCAGTCGATGGATGAAACTTTTAGTTTGCTTTTGTTTGCCTAACTATAACTCTGCAAACATATTCTGCTATAAATCATGTTTTGGTATGCATTCCCTCTTTGCTGATGTCAAAAAGAGGGAGAAAGGATATATGTAATAATACAGGTACAATACAGAACAAGTCGACTAAAGTACAGGTAGCACCTCGGTATATCTTGAGGGGGAGTCATGAAGAAGAAGTCGACTACAACACTTTCTGGGGGGGAGTTATGGATCCTTCAAAAGCAGTCGACTACCAGACTGAGCGGGAAGTAAAATACAGGGAAGTCAACTGATATTTATAATATATTATTTTATCATCATCAAAAAGGGGGAGACTGTTAGATTTGATTTTAATGATGAAAATAATATATTTGTTCTATGTGTAGGAACCCATGAAACACGTTCTAGATTGAAGGGATAAATCAGAGAAGATCAAGGAATGCATCCAAAATTGAAGGAATCAATGAGAATGACGGAATTAACTGAGGCTAGATTGAAGGAATCAATCAATCAAGAATATCGAAGGTCTTAGAAGTAAATCAATCAAACGGGCTAAATCCGGAAAGACCAAGATTCTGGGAAGGATATCCGGCACCATCAAAGGATTTCATCAACGTCTCTCATCAGCCATAGTCGTTGCGAAATAACCTTATTCTTGGAAAGAATCAATCTCTTTCTAAGGATCAAATCTCTTGGGTTGGAAAATCTCTGAGAAATCAAGTCTCTCCCAAAATATTTAAAACCGTTTTTGTATCTTAGAGAATATACTTTGATCGAACCAAATACCCTCTATTTATTCTACTACAAACAAACATTGTAGATCTTCTGGATGTGCTATGTAACAAGTTAGAGAAGAAAGAGAAAAAATCATTGGTGAGGCATTGTATCAAAGAGAAACGAGTGTCATAGAAACTGAACCATTGATGTAATCTACACCACTCATTGTGTACTCGAGAATCATATTCACTGAAAGAGAACACCCTTGCAACCCAAGGGGACTGGACTAGGATTCACATTTAATCTGAACCCGTATAAAATTCTGGTATAATTAATTCCTGCAATTTACTTCTGCTTTTATACTCTGCTGCTTTATTATCTCGCTATCATAACTAGTCGACTACTTGTAAAACTAGTCAACTTATAAAGAATAAAATTAAAAATAGTTAATCCCCCCCCCCCTTGTACTTTCAAGAAGGTCTGCTTCTATCGTTTTCTTACCTAGTATATATACTAGGTATTCTCACTCACTCAACGGTCCTTAGCTGGGACACTCGAATCTGTCAACTGCACTTTAGGTCGGCCTCCCTAAATGCCATGGCGCATGCTTCGTCGTACAGGCTTTCTGATGGTTTGACCTCAGTCGTGACCGAGATGCTCGTCGTTGTAGTGCCTTATGGATACAACCACGGCTTAATCAACTCCTCGTCATTACTTTTTGTTGCGATTATCGTGTGGTCAGATTTTGACCCATACAGTTAGTCCCTCCCCCTATTGGGGTCGCCTTTGGGTGAGCTCGATGGGCGGACCTTGTCAATTTGAAAACTTTTGAGAAATCTGAGCATTTTGGGCGATGGGCGGGCACCTCTTAGCGAGATGATGATGTGACGTTTCGAGTGCTGCGTCAGACCACTATGTCAGTTCTAAATGACATTAAATTCATCAGGTGTCATTATGGCACACATTCTCTATGTGCTGCATCGTTTCCCGTGTCCCTTCCATTACTTTTGAAAAAAACGACGCTTGGTTTAACAAACCAGAATATTCTTATCTCTATAAATAGGGAAAAGTTTCCCATTCGAATGTAGTGTTCTCCAACTGTTCACAAGAAAATCCTAAAGGCATTCTTTCTTCTCTCCTAGTTCTTCGTATTTCTTTTTCTGCCAACGATCCTTGTGGTTGTTACCCTCCTTTCTTTGCAATCCCGACATGTACAATCACCCAAAGCAATGACTAGTGGTTCTTCTAACTCTAATCGAGTTGTTGGTGCTTCGATGCCAGAAAATGGCATATCCTCACTCGAAGAGGGAGTGGGCCTAGCAGAGGACGAGAGTCCTCCGACGGTAGATGAGGTGGTTCCCCGCCTAAGGAAGGCAAGGACTGACTTCAACAGCCCTGCTGAAGATGAGCCTGAACCTGTTCTTTCTACGATAGTGTCGCGGCGCTCGCGGCATTCAAAGCCAAATGGAGAATCCCTGAGCATATCGAACTCGTTCCAGCGGGTTCTGACATTGTGCACATACATCGCTCAGGATACTGCGCGTTCTATGCATACCCTTTTATCATCAGATACACGGTTCCCCTCCCCTCTGGCGGCAGATTTTTGACGCTTTTACGAGGTGTTTCCGGCTCAGCTCACCCCATATATATACAAAATTTTCTTAATGCTCATCAAGTACGCGGAGCTGGCTGATCGAGGGGTTTCTCTTCGACACTTGCTTCACCTCTTCGTCCCAAGTTTTTGTAGGGGCACCATACTACATCTTCGTCACTGAGGCACTAAGGGCCTGGTGGTGAATATGGACGACAAGACCAACCGCCTCTCCTAGGAGAATTTCTTCTATGTTCGCACGGAGCACGTGGTGTCTAACCCCGCTGGGTTCCTTGAGATATGGAATTTCGCCCATAGGCCTTTCTTCTTTTCCATCTTTTCTTTCTGGTCGCTTTCCTCTAGTGATCTTGTTTTTTTTGCAGCCGAGAGACTACCCCCTCCACAAGTTGCTGATATCCGCAGGTAGGTGAGCTCGATTTTTCCCCATACAATGGGGATTCGTGAATGGGCGCCCTTCCATGAGAGGTTTGGGCGCAAGCCTTCCGCCGATAAGTACCCTTGTCTCGGCCTTAGTTACCTTGTTCTTTGCTTTGTATTTTTACTTCACCTTACATTTTCATTTGGTCGAATCTTTTACTGGCAGGTCGGAGAGGGGCTAGAAGGGAGAGGGCTCCCGCCCTTGCTTTCCATCAGTCGGCTTCTTCTGCGCGGCCCGCACTAGTGGCGGCTACAAACGAGGGCGTCCAGAATATGGCTACTTCGTAGATCGTGTCTGCGTCTAGAACTAGTCGCGTGGAGGCTGCTCCTCGATCGAAAACTCTGGTCCCAATGGTTCGTTAGGCGGACGAACTTTCTCGTGGTGATGGCAAAGAGGCCCCGTCGAAGAGGCAGAGAATAACATCGGAGAAGGCGCCTTTGATTGAAGTTCCCTCGAGGGGCGACCCTGTTTTGACGGTGTCCGAAGCCAGAGGTAATGCCGACCCAGGCGTGGAGGCTACTCCCATTCCGGGCGTGGAAAGGGATGTCTTGGCAGCAGAGCGGAGTTCAGGGCCCGCCACATTTGTTCCGAGTGGGCCATCAACATCTCGGCAGGCTCGCGCCCCCACTTCGGCTGATGAGAGGTTGAAGGGCGTGGTGGTGGATGACTATGAGTCCGATTCGTACATTGATCCTGAGGACATGAGGATGTTTGAAGAAGGCTTTACCAAGCTCGATGTGAGGGCGGAAGGTCCTTCCCGTGTGCTCTAAATCCCGTCGGATTTTAACCTGTTGAAGGACACGGTGGACTTGGTGCCCCAATTCGACCTTCTATGCTCCGCCGCCGAAAGCAGGTCTCTTCGGGAGATTAGCGATGCCGATTTGTCACGTGGTGTGGTTTGGATGGCCTTGAGGGTGAGTTTACTTTCGTTACTTTATTTGTTCTACATCATTTTCTTTCGCTGACTCTTCCTATCCTTTTTTTTTTTAGACTTACATGTTGGAGATCAAAAGTCCTGGATGGGCTGAGACGCGGGCCGAAGTCTGTCTGAAGATAGCCATAAAATATCGTCGGTCTCGCAACAGGTGCCGTGAGATGCACGCACAGCTTAGTGCGGGTGGAAATACCCGATCCCTCAGGGAGGAGTTGGAGAAGAAGGATGAGGAACTGGTGCAGTCTATGCGCAGATTTAGCGAGCTCGAGGGGTTGCTCAGGATTAAAGATGAAGAGCTCGAACTGCGAAAAGGGGTTGCGGCAGAATGCGAGGACCTTTAGGAGACGTTGTCTTTGTGAGCGGAGCTTGAGCAGAATGCCACTAGAGTTGCCAGTCTAAGTGCAGAGTGGACGGAGAAAAAGTGACCGAGTTAGAAGGGAAGGTGGCCGAATTGGAGAGTGCCGAGGGAGCTTGAGTGACGGCTTTGGCGAGGGCAGCGGCTCTGGAAGATACTATTCGTGTCCTCAGGTCCGAGCGAGAGGCCCATAGGGTTACGGCCGCATTGATGAAGGCGAGGCTTAAAGAGCGGATCGATACGCTTAAGTGGGACACCTCGAACCTGGGAGACCAAGTTGTGTCTCTCGAGGCCGAGAAGACGCGACTGTTGGCTCGGGACCCCCCTCAAGAATCTGGCTCTATTATTGTTCCTCACCCTTTGTACGAGATATGGGACCATGCTGAGGCCCAAAGAAACATATATAAGGACTTGTGGGCGAAGGGGAGTGTTCCTGACGCCATTTTCGAAGATACTCATGCGTAAGCACGCGAGGCTCGTCTTGCCTGCGATTATGACCCTTCGTCTCCGGAGGCCGGTGGGAATGCTGAGACCGAATCTCTTCTGATGATGAAAGTGGGGGAGGCGATGACGGAGACGAGGCCAAGTGAAGTTTAGTAGCTTTCGTACTTAGTTATTTTTTGTTCTTTTCTTTGGTGTAGCTCGTTGTTGGTTTTTTGGGGGCCGTTTTGGCCTCTTGTAAGACGTTGTGTGTATGTAAATTTTTGAATAATATTCAGTTTGTGTTTGGCCGTGTATCCCGGGCTTTCTCTTCTTTTTTTTTTGAAAAAGATCTTCGGATTTTCTCGTGACGAGTCCCTGTCTTTCAATTGGGAATTCGGTGGGGGCGAACCTTACTTTATTCGAGCGAGGTCGAGTTTTACTTGATTTGAGCGAGGTTGAATTTTATTCGATTCGATCGAAGTCAAATTTTATTTGATTCGAGCGAAGTCGAATTTCACTTGATTCGAGAGAGGTCAAATTTTATTTGATTCGAGCGGAGTCGAATTTTACTTGGTTCGAGCGAGGTTGAATTTTGTGTGATTCGAGCGAAGTCGAATTTTATTTGATTCGAGCGAAGTCGAATTTTATTTGATTCGAGCAAGGTCGAATTTTATGCGATTCGAGTGAAGTTGAATATTATTTGATTCGACCGAAGTAGAATTTTATTTGATTCGAGCAAAGTCGAATCTTACTTGATTCGAGCAAGGTCGAATTTTACTTTCATTTGTCGATGGTCGTAGGCCGCATGGGTGAAAATTCGAACGAGGTCGAATTACTACTTTCGCTTGGCAACGACCCGGGGCCGTAAGGTGTAAATTCGAGCGAGGTCTAATTGTAACCCGTTATGAGTTCGAGCGAGGTCGAATTTTATTCGTTGATTCGAACGAGGTCAAATTATCACTTTAGCTTGGCGACGACCCGGGGCCGTATGGTGTAAATTCGAGCGAGGTCGAATCTTGACTTGGTAATTCGAATGAGGTCGAATTTTGCTTTAATGACTCGAGCGAGGTCGAATCTTGTTTTCATTTGGCGATGGCCAGAGGCCGCATGGGTGTTAATCCGAACGTGGTTGGATTTTTACTCGTAGTGAGTTCGAGCAAGGTTAAGCTTGTTAATTCGAATAAGGTCGAATTTTACTTCTGTTTGGCAATGTGCGGGTTCAGTGGAGTGGTGCAAGAGTGTCGCGTGCTGTCTTGCTTTCATTGGAGAATTTCATGCATTGTTGCCTAGTTTATGCACGCGCCAATGTGAGTCCCGGTTATATAGTCCCTTCATTGCTCGGCCTAGAGAGACCATTGATGGGACGGGCAATGAATTCATTGCTTAGAAGTTCGGATGTGATTCGTTGTATATATTTGGGCGAGTTAGCGTTGCATCTCCATGGTGAGCATACGGGCGACCCTTCCTATCCAGGTTATGCCTGTGTTGGGGAGACTATGTTTCTTGGGCTTACCGCCCAGTCCCATGCTTGTGGAGATTGTTTCTTAATGATGTCGGCTCGTTCTGGGCCGTTTGTCTGTTATTTGTAGTATGGTTTGGTGTCGAGGGTTTTCCCGACTTGCCGATTGTCAAAGGGCAGGACTTAGAGCTAGCCTTCGTTCTCGTACTTGGAAGGGCGTCCCTATTCTCTGTTTCACTATTTTTTTATTTAAGAAGGAATAGCGGGTTAGAAGTATATGGAATCATTTGTTACCTTGGTCGTCTGTTTAGCTGATGGAGGGGGATTGGACGTGTTTCCCTCGCCGGTTGCGCTTTATATACCTGGGAAGTTCCCTCGTTTGGAAATTAATTAGGGATCCCGCCGCTGGGCGGCTCGCCTTGTTCTGTACTCTGGTACTAGTTTCCGGGTAGATGTAGGTTTCGATTTCGTGCTCATCTTCGTCACTGGTTGAGCTTTGGCATCTCGTGGATGGACGATCTATCCCTCCATTAGGATCTTGAGTTCAAGTCCCGGTTCATCTCAGTCCCAGGCGCGCAAAGATGGCAAAAATGTAAGTCACCATAAAATGCAGACGAGGAGTATTCTAGTCAGTAAATTACACAAGAAACATTGCCTCATACAGTATGAGGGAATGCAATATGCGCAGGATGTGAAAGGTGTTGGGTGCTTACCTGGAAATGGGATTATGGATGCGCTTGGCACGCGTAGATGTAGTCCTGCTATGGCGGCTCATGTCCACAACGCATCAGGGTTGCTGCTGGGGCACAACGCGATTTTCGCGTGTAAATCAGGCGTGGCTCCGGTTTCGAGTAATGCTTTACCCTTGGTTGGGTGAATCATTACCGAACGGGAGGTAGAGTTAAGGTCATGTTTGGATCTAGAGGGAACTAAAGAGTTAAGGTCATGTTTGGATCTAGAGGGAACTAAGGTTTTGGCTAGAAAATCCCACAGACGGCGCCAAATTGTTTTACCAAAAAAGTGTTAAACATTTCCTTAAAACAAATTAATGAGAATAGTAGGGGATAAATCCTAGCCAAGGATAATTAACTCTAGATCAAAGAATATTAAGTGGTAAAAATAGGATACGATTAAGCTTATGAACTTATTAATATGGTAAGAGGTATCAGATGTACATAATGAGCTTACATTCTCGATGCTATTATTCCATAATGTGAGATAAGAAGAAAAGAAGGTGCACCATTGACAGCTACGAGATGTATCTTTATTGATTTCATGATGATGATTACAAAGATCAACGGCAAAGTTCTAAGTCTTCTCTCGTTCGTGAAACAGGTTTCTCCCTTCTTTTCCCTTCAAAGGGAAGAAGCAGTCCCCTTCTATCGTTTTCTTACCTAGTATATGTACTAGGTATTCAAATCCAACGGTTCTGAGCCGGGACACTCGAATGTGTCAACTGCACTTTAGGTCGGCCTCCCTAAATGCCATAGCGCATGCTTCGCCGTACAGTCTTTCTAATGGTTCGACCTCGGCCGTGGCCGAGATGCTCGTCGTTGTAATGTCTTATAGATACAACCACGGCTTAATCGACTCCTCGCCATTCCTTTTTGCGTCGATTCTCATGTGATCGGATTTCGACTCATACACGTTAGCCAGTACAACTAATTGTGCGTAGATTTATAAGGATTTAACCTGTAAATTCTTTTAGTAACTTTTTTTTACATTATTAGTGTCACTTAATATGTTGTAGCAGACTATCTATTTTATTTTCTAGATAATAGTTTCACTTATAAGTTAGTTAATGTCAATCTCACGCTTCGTCATCATATAACAGAGTAGATTTCATCTCAAAACCTTCCACTGCCTAGCACTAATTTAGAGGAGGTCGACCAGGAAAATATTTCACGGCATCAATAGATAGATACTAAGTGTTCCGACATTTACGCTACCTATGGTGCGATAGATTGACCAACGAAATGAATTATTTTGTCAATTTAGAATAAATTTCTAGAGCTTTGTGTTTAGCTTTGAAATAGTTAAAGGAAAAAGCAAGTTATGATTCTTTATTTTGAAGTGGTAAAGAAGGCACATGGTAGATTTCTAGTGGAGGTCTTTTCATTTCAAGACCTCAAATAGCTACATGATTAGATTAGAGATAATCATGAGTAGCTAGCTCCAATTTCAACTAGCCCGAATATAGAATAATCCCTTTATACTAAAAGGCATAACACATATATTATTGGTTATTGGCTTATTGCTAATTTCAGATTCTTGATATCAACTGGATAATTATATATGTTCCATGTTCTTAAATTGCTGCCCCCTTGAGGCCGTAATAGTTAAGTGCAACTAGACTAACAGAAACAGTAAAGGAAATGGATTTTCGATCAGAAAACCAAACCGACTGCTTTTACCTTTCAGCCGTGTACACACATAATCTTTAAATCAAGCAACACTAAGTGATTTATAACCACGATTAAGTAAGAGAAATATTATATGTACGAGTTCAAGTTCTATACACTTATAGTGTGACGATAATAATATTCTTTACACTATAATGTTAAGTAAACATGCAAGTACGTACTCTTTGTAGTAAGACTGATGGTAAGGTAACTTTAAAAATAGAGTAATTACATGTTATATATGGAATAATTTCATTATATAAGTATTTTAATATAAACACTATTAATTTGAGTAAGCTCTTTTAGACCTCGCATTATGAAAAAACAAAGTCTTAAAAGAGACTAGCTCTTCCAACGAGGTCAAACCAAAAATATTGCAGATCCAACTCCCAGATAAATCAGTGGCCGACAAGAGTTTCTTCCCTCCACATGAGAACAAAATCCACCCTTTTTCCTGTTCTTGATATTTTTCTCAATACACACGTCTCTTTTCTTGAACATAGCAGAAATAGAGTAATAAATTTCAATTCATATGGTCATGAATAATGAAATACTGAACCCGTGAACCGATAACAGCATGTTATTCACATTAAAGCTGTGCGAATATTCAACCAAAAAAAAGTTTATACAGAGATGAATAGACATGAATTTATTTTAAATACTCTGTTCATGAGGATTTTAATTTCCTCCAAATAAAATGCCAGCCATCTTTACCTCAACTGTCCAATAAGAGTCAGTTTTGATATGGAAATATGATGAGCAATATAACTTGTAGATATAAGAAGAACATGCTGTTATTAGACACAATAGATCCGTAACTAATTGACTATCAATAATCTTCTACGGGATGATTAATCCACGAACAAATTTGAGAATCTATTGAATGACTTTAGCTGCATGGTCTTCTCGACTTTCGTCATGTAAGGAGAAGGCTCTCTCTTTTATCATCTCGCGTCCAATGCAACATCCTTTTTCCTTCTCACGAACCACGTTTACCTTCTTGTCTTCTTTGACAATGGCTCTGGAGAAGAAGAAACGGATGAAGCCATTGCCCACGAGTCATCGGAGCTATCAGAACTAAATGACACATCCATAACTCCTAAAGGACTTCCTGGCAAGGCACCAATTGACTTTCGTTTGTTTGAGTTGAAATCAATGTTGGAAGCCACCTCCTGAATTAGCCTATTACAATCGGTCACTTTGTCCTGTTTCAAATAATTTAAACGTTGTGAGTTGTATGTCTAACTCTATTTATATTTATTTTTCGCATGTATATGTATAAAATGATCATTTATTGGATCTGCAATTAATCTTGTTGCTTGTTGCATCGTCTCTTTTTTTACACATGAGAGATTTATCATTTACACGTAAGTGATCTAAAAAAGATATTTTCTTAAATTAACCAATGGTAAAAAGCCATAAACGCCTAAAACCTCTACTGGCATGAATTGGGGAAAGATTTAAGACATGAATTAATAACTATACTAACCTTTACTATTCCAAATATACCCAAAAGTTGTTCTTGGTACTCTTCTCCAATGCAGGGCTCTAGCCTATCAATGACGTGTAACATTGTAGCAGCAGCCATAGTAGAAGGAAGATAGCACATGAATCTAAAATCTGCTAATTTTTACATTAACAGTTAGTAAATAATGGGAGGACCAAGAATCTAGCTTTATAAAGGGCCAACATATTCATGTCATATAGTATATGCTTACCAATAATAGTGGATAGAAGCACCCTCTCACATCTTCTAAGTAATTCATAACAAATGTGATTGTTAAATCCAAGCCTTCTGGAGAAGTAATCAAGAAATGAAAATGGGGTTACTGGATTCATCTTCCACTTGAGAGTGGAAAGTACCAATAGCTCCATTCTCTGAATTGTTTTTGGCTCAAACAAGAATCTTGATTCCTCCACCTAAATATCAAGAAAACACCAAATCAATAACCCCAACATTCATTTTTTTTTTTTAACAGAAACAAGCATTAATTGATGATTTTCTAAGATTACATACTTGGAGATGTAGAAGTATAGGCACTTGAGTCTCCTCAACTTTTGCAGCTAAAGAAAGACAGGACACAGCAGCAAGTTGATTCATCCATGGTTTTTCACTTTGTGAGTGAAAGGTGAAGAGAAATCTATCAAAGTAGTTTACAGCAAGAATTGCAGTTTGAGCAGAGAAATTGTGATAGGCAATGGCTTCAAGAATCCAATGAACTGCCTCAGTTCTTGCTACAGACAAATATGGGTTGTTTATTACAATATTATACATTTGATTCTCTTGTTCTTTGGAGAACAAAGAGCTTAACTCTTCCTCTTCCCATAGCAAGTCTTGTTCTAACAAAGAAATAAACTTGGGGTTTACTTCTACTTTTTCTGTTAAACAATTTTCTCTGTCTAACACGTCAAAGCTCTCATCTTTGCAATACAAAGAATCTAATGAAAATGGAAGCTTTTGGTGTTGTAGTGGTTGATTGTGATGGTGAGCCATCTTCTTCTGTGAAGAAGACGGATGGTTGAATTTTCATTTACTTCATTTGATGTGCTAGATAAAAGGCTATTGGATGAATAGGCTCATCTGAGCCATATCTCTGTCTCTCTCTGTTTTATAGAGTTGGAGGAACAGAAGAGGAGTGCCGAGGGATGATTATATAGTAGGAAAAAGGTTGTATTTGCCTAATTTTGGTTGAGTCCTTTGGTTTTTAGTTTTACCCCCCAAAATGGTCCTTAACGCACTGGAGTTAACTTTACAGAGAAAAAATGACAAAAATGGTCCCTTATGCTTGGGGAAGCTTTAAAATAGTTCTTTTAAATATATTTTGAGCAATTATCGTCCTTTAAATTTGCTTAATGTGATTATAGTTTATCTCTGTTAAATATTTAACAAACTCTGTTAGTAAGATGTGACGGAAAATGAGGTCAAAAGGATTTAACGGGAAGTCGAAACTATGAAACTCAGAGAAATATTCTACTCTAGCTAGAAGAGCATTTTACTACTTTATTTTTCTAAATTCATTCTTACTGCTCCAATTAGTTGAGTGCTATGCGAGGTGATCCAGCTTCAACCTTCAAGGTATCATATAACACGTCTCAAAACAACCAAAGGATGTAGTACAGTGAATAAGACCGCACTTTATTAACTAGAGGTTTTCAATTCGAGCTATGAGTATGGAAAATTCTTGGTAGGGAACGTTTCCCCTCGAATACGACCTTACGCGGCGCAAATCCGGATATAATCGGACTCTGATACACATACCAGACACCGAATAACAAACTAAAAAAAAACACGTCTCAAATAAACTGTAAGCTTATTTCAAAATTTTATTAAACCAGTAATACATTTAACAAGTATTCTAAAATGACACTTTGGTTGTCTTAGTCTAATTTCTTTACTTTTTTTCTTCGGATTGGATCTACACAATTTTTTTCGATGTTTTCTTCATGTTGCTAACTCAATGGTGGTATTTGGCTTTTAAGTTGCGGCTAGTTTCTTTTACGCATATGGATGAAGGGATCCATCCATACTCTCGGTAAAGTTTGGAAGGCCACAACTGATCCTGAAAGGAAATGAATGGAAAAAAATTAAAGGTGTATATGCATCGACCATGTTGGTTAGATTTATATCAAAACTAATTCAAACCAACTGTATCGATTTAGATTGGTACGATTTTGTCGAATTTTTTGATTTTTTTGCTACATAAATATTGTTTCAATCTTTCTTTGATAAAGTTATAAATAAATTTTGATAAGTGAACATATGTTTAGTAAAAATTAAATAAACTGACAAATATATGATCTATTAAAATATTTTTTTGGGACCATTTTTTTAGCAACACATAATAGTTATTTTCTTAGTCGTCTAACAATAATTTTTTGTTGATAAACACTTTCAAGGTTAATCGAATTATACATAAAAATCAAGATGATATTATATTTAATTTTAAATTATCCTAATATAAGAAATCTTTACGTATGGATATCGCATTTCAATAACACTTGGTAAGGAAGTGATGATGCAACTCATTATTTAAAGTAAATAAAAATGGAAATGCACCTTATAGTTCTATTAAATGTTATATCCCATAAGAGGATCCCAAATATTTTTAGATATTTTTTAAAGAAAATTTTATATGAAGCCTTAAAAGGTATATACAAAAATTATATATTCATATATCGGTTTGATTTAGATTTTTTTTGCTCAATAACAAACCAAATCAAACTTAATCGATTTTTTTAATCGATTGATTTAACTTTTCGGACTGATATAATTTTACGATTCGATTTGAATACTCCAAATAAAAATAACCAGTACAAAGCGGTAGATACTAGATAGCATAAGATCGATCATACGCATATTAATATTACTAGGTCAACTAAATGTTACATTGGGAATATGTGGTAGCACCACGGAGATGATGAGTTGACGTGGAGGCTGACGCGCTTTCAACCATTTAATTTTCAGCAGTATTAAACAAAGCATTGATGAAGCAGTTAATTGATCCAATGAAGGATTTAATGCCCGCACGAATTAGGAAGCGCTTGTAAATTGAGACAGGCTGGGATATTATTAGGAATTTATATTAATGCATGATCAAATTTATTACCTAATGATGAGTCCACCAACTTAATTCCTTGCCACATGCAAAAAGCAAAAACGCAATCGAATATTAACCCAAATAGTTGTCCACTTAAATCCATATATGTATAACTCATATACACTATCTATATAATTATGTAAAATCTATGTATATCGGTCAGAAAAAATAAACAGTAAATATGACCGGCTATTTGTATAACAAATGAATTCATCTGAACTCATGTTTTTTAGTTTTAATATGAATTTAATTGTGCAAAACTCACTAAAATTGTTGAATATATTGAATTATGAACCCATAACTCAAGTAATGTGATGCGTTCAATAGGGGCTATTTGCAGTCATACCTTATATTTGTGTCATCTTTTAACATGTACCTTATTTTTAAAAATTATTGATTTGGTACCTGGTTGACAAAACATCTGTAATAATATGATCATTATACCCCTGACAACACATATAAAAGATGCATCACGCATCATACGGTTCTCCTCTATCACTCCGTCCCTCCTCACATCTTCTCTCGCATCTGTCATAATCACGAAACCAGATTCAAATTCCAAATTCAAATCATCGTCAGAATTCAAATTACAAAATACATTGTAAGTATTGCAACTCATCTTCAGAATTCAAATTAGTTTTTGAAACTGATTGATCTTCCTGAATTCATTATGCTTTTTAAGTTTTAATTCAATCAACTCATCTATTTTAATCACAGTAGCATGAAGTTGTTTGACGAATAAAATATGTTGAAGTTTTGTCCTGGATTCAATAGTTTTGTCATGAGCTTTTTCAAAAACTTCAGCATCTTTTAGTTCATTTGCAAATACTTCAACACTAAAATATGCTGAAGTTTTGTCCTGGATTCAATAGTTTTGTCATGAGCTTTTTCAAAAACTTCAACAGAAGATGCTGAAGTTTCTTAGTTCTTTTGCTAATACTTCAGGACTAAAATATGCTGAAGTTTTGTCCTGGATTCAATAGTTTTGTCATGAGCTTTTTCAAAAACTTCAACAGAAGATGCTGAAGTTTTTTAGTTCTTTTGCTAATACTTCAGGACTAAAATATGCTGAAGTTTTGTCCTGGATTCAATAGGTTTGTCATAAGATTTTTCAAAAACTTCAGCAGAAGATGCTGAAGTTGTTTAGTTCATTTGTAAAAATTTCAGGACAAAACTGCTGAAGTTTTTCACACCAAAACACTGAAGTCTTTGCCTTGCAGTATAAACAAGCTGAAGTTTTTTAGTTCATTTGCTAATACTTCAGCACTAAAATATGATGAAGTTTTGTCCTGGATTCAATAGTTTTGTCATGAGCTTTTTCTGAAACTTCAGCAGAAGATGCTGAAGTTGTTTAGTTCATTTGTAAAAGTTTCAGGACAAACCTGCTGAAGTTTCCTCCTGCACTATGTAATTTTCTCCTGCATGCTGAAGTTAAATTTAGTTCAGTTTTCTCCTGCATGTCAAATCTTTTTTTGTTCAGTTTCCTAATACTTGACACTAAACATGCTTCTGTAGGATGAGTTCGATTTAAAAGGGGCGACCAAATAGGGCAAAATCATCTTTTTAAAAGGTATTTAACAAAAAAAATAAGTACGAATACAAACAAAAAAATAAAACGGGTACATGTTAAAAAGGAACGACCAAATAGGACGCCTCATGCAATTTTTACGTTCAATAGAATGACTACACTTAAAGCGAGTATGTTCTATAACTTAGAGAGAAAGGAACCAAAGAGTTCTCCAGTGTGTTCTATAACAATGCAAACAAGATTAGCTACGAAAATTGATCAGTTAAATTTCAACCCTTAGCTTTTATGATTGTAGTAGGTCACCATGGTGAAGCTGTGAGATGATATGGTTACGTTGGCTTCTGTAGATCTTGATGTTGGGGCATCATGTCCAACAGTCGATTTGTTTTTTTCCTTATGTACATACACTTTCGATTGGTAATAAAAAACAATTATTTACCAAAAAAAAAAATTGAAACTTTAGTCTTGAACCCCACATAATTAATATAGTGGATCAACATCTGTCTCTAATTATTTCTCATGCATGGTTCTTAACCATTTCACTAATACGATAAAATTGATACAATACAGAGAAGATGAAAAAGAGGACTAAATGTGAACAGTTGACCATCTCCATCAGCATCATGCTGATGATTCTCACAATCTTGACTCCTTTTTGGAATTTTAAGTTAGAACGAAAAAAAAAGGTTACCACAATTGCATAATATAACGTTTTCAAAAGGCTTTATACGCCGGTGGAATAGTCATGTATATACCTTGGGATCTCATCTTTTATTAAAGCTTATGGAAAAGAGTGATAAACCATAAATAAAGTTAAGTAGAGAAGAAAAGAAGAGAAACAGCCAAAAGTTGCTCTGCATGATTAATATAGCTTTCAAGGAGTAGACTCTTATCATCATTCATCATTGGTCTTATTATACTATATGGTTATGCTCATTAATATAACGAACATTGAAAAGAAAAAAAATCCTGTATAAATATTTAGTTTAGTAGTAATTGTGAGCACGTAATTTTTCACCTACCACATACTCCTACAAATTTAGTACAATAAATTATTTTTTGTTGAATTTTAATGATTAATTGTGAATTATTTGTATTTGCATATTCTTAATTCACCCTTTTAAAAATTATGAGTTTATTATTCGAATTAAGTAATAAACGAACAATGTTTATTTGAGGTAATTTAGCTTTAACAACTAAAAAAAATAATCATTTCTTTTATTATTATCCTAATAAATCATGGATTTAATTAGGAATACAAAATTAATTGTTTATCGGTAATTAATTTGTGATTGGGCGAAAATGAGGCTTAGAATTAATTATTGCATTTCTATTTAGATCTAAATAGGTTTAATTAATATTAATTAATTATAAAATTTAATTAGGGTGTTAATTAAATATAGGGGTTAACTAGATATAATTAGCTATAGATGTTAAGTAGGACCTTGGCTGGCCTGCCCGAGCCCAAACCTATCTCTACACTCCCCAAATGACCAGCCCAATCTCCTCTAAACCCGACCTGCCCCCCTCCATTACACCAAACGACCCCGTTTAAGTCACAACAAATCCTAGTCGTTGATCTATCTAGATCTAACGGCCGGGAATTCCCTAGCCACTAACTATATAAGTGTCCAAACCCCCCCCCCCCCCCTCATTTCACCTAAAGCCTTACCCCCCCTATCCATCTCTCTAACTCTCTCTCTTATCTCTCTAAGCCCACCATCTGCCGCCCTAGCTCCGCCGGCCAGAAATCGCCTCCAGCGGCAGAGCATCACTAAATGACCCCAAATCTTCACCAGATAACCTCCTTTTTATCCTCAACCACCTCCCACAATTTGTTTATTCAAGAAATCACCCGAAAATCCCCAATTCCAGATCTTAGAATCTGAAACCCTAGTTTCCTATTATCGGCCGATCCAAGATTAATTAATGACTCATACCTACATGAGTCAATAGCTCTCATTCAAACCCCGCCAGAATCCGGCAAGGTCCAGCACATTCAAATCTTCCGGCCAAATCCTTTTTAACGGGTATTCTTCTTCTTTCTTTACTGTTTCTATGAAATATCAAAACAAAAATCGTGCTCATTACTGTTTTCAATAATTTCTGTTAGCTTGTTTTGTCATTCGATTAGTTATTGTTCCCTATTGTCCCTTATTTGGATTATATGTTATTTCCTGTGTTTGAGCAAAGAAAAAACCTAAACTATTTTGGTCGACGCATTCTTGTTTCCATTAGTATTGTCTCGAATTAACAACATATCTTTTAGTTATCCAAATGATCTGCTAACTTGAATTCCTCTCCTCTTTACTGTTAAAACCAGATGTCATGGGTTAGTCCTCGTTTATGTGATTATTGCGTAATTAGATTAGGGTTATATTATGGTATGAACTGTTTCTGTGATTCCCTGATTATTGTGCTTAGATTATCTGTCAGTGTTTCTTGTTTGCCCTTGTTCATAATAACTGAGTAGGTAGCCGTTTGAGTTTACTGTTTTTGATTAGTTAATTGATGGCCTGATTCATTAAGAAACTAGTTTAATCCTATACCTCAAGTTTAACTTAATTAATGACAACTTTCTAAAGAATACTTGTTTAATAGGATCAACCTAGGTTGTTAACATCTTAAACAATCAGTTAAGTCCTAAGTGCTAATTAAGATAATTAACTAGGTCTACTTTATTAACACAAGTCAACTAACCTAAGCTTAAGGAATCACATTGATTAGTCTTAATTCAGTCAATTAAACTAGGATTAAGCTAATAATACCTATTAGTCTTAATTAACTAAAGTGAGCTAACTAGGATTAATTAACTAGAGCTAAACCCAAACAAGTTAACCCTGGTTACCTAATGGTAATTTCAGGAACTTCAAGGAGTATATTAGGTAATTTAGATTAAGAGATTAGATTTTTAAGGGTAGAAGGGTCTTTTCATAGGCTGGAAATTTCTGGAATAGGGGCAGATGTCCCAAAGGATAAGGGTGACAACTGCCCTATGTAGTATTTCAGCTCTTTGAATAGGGAATATGCCAAAGCATATCCCATCCCTAAGTTTCCTATAAATAGACCCTCTTTTTAGAGACTAAGGACCCTTTTTTAGACATTAAAAAACTCTATTTTTACATTATGAAATGACCTTCTTTCTAATCATTGAAATTACCTTTTTTGCTCACTAAAAATCATTTTAAACTCACACGAAAATGGTTCCTGCTTGTTTGGTGTTCTGATTTCAAAGATTTCCTGCACACATACTCAAACTCTAGGCTGGTTGTTCTATTGCTATCACTGGTTTCTGGTTAATTTGTTGTGGTTGCTGCTGAACCTTTCTCTTCCTTGTTCTATTGTTGTTTACCTGACCTTTGTTTGGTCAAGATTTTGGTTGATTTTCTCTATAAATTGTATGTAAATGTTTAACCTTATTGAAAGGCTCAAAAAAAATATGAATTTTGTTCTTCTTTTGCTTGAATCTGTTTCTTCTATAGCTGAGTTGTCTGTTTTCTCTAATCTTATATGATAATCTGAAGTAAGATTGATTGATATGTTGATAATGAATCTGAATACGTATGTCTGAATTCCTGAAATCAGTCTGGTGGCTTTCAAGTGTGTTGGTTCAAAGATCACTAAGTATTTTGTAGTTAGATTTTATTTTTGTGTTTGTTTCTTAGTTTATTAGTAAGGTAAATGGCACTGGGGTAGATGAATTTGACCTTTCAATGGTCAAATTCACCCCATAATAGTGCACAAAAAGTAGTTCAGCTTGATGGAAATTATCCTTCAAAGGATATAAAGTGTGTAATTAGGAAGAGCCCTAAGGAAGGAAATTCGAACTCACAAAATTGTCGCATTCACTCCTCAAAGTGCCAAGAGTGGTCAAAATATTTGATTAAACACTAGCCTGAATAAGGATGACTATCAATAGTCTAAACAGAATGGCCTCATTGGATTTGAATCTGACCCCTTTCATGGTCAGATTTATCCCAAATGCATAAAGAACTCTTTTTAGTAGTGTTTGAAGCTGTGTCAAGGGTAAAGTGAATCTGACATATTCATGGTCAAATTCCTTCCATGATGATACACAAAAATTCTTTGGTTGGAAGATTTACAAGTGCTGCTATTGAGATTAACCAAAGAGAGGTATAGCTAGAAGCAGTAATTTCGAGCTCTTATTTAGCCTAGGGGTAGTTCTTTGTCTCTTAAATCTGTAATAGAATTACTAGCAGAAAAAAACACTAAAAATATGAATCTGACCCAAATGGTCAGGTTTATTGCAATTAAAGGTGCTTAAATGTTTGTCATGGATTGTTTAGTTTAAAAATAGAATCAAGAGAACTGGATCTGACCCCTCCCCAATGGGCAGATTCATTCTCTATTGATGCATAGGGACTCAGTTCCGTTCAAGACTTAGTGGTAACTACAGGTTTTAAACCATAAACACCGTTGGCTTGCACAGAAGCAATAATTAGCTTCTAATTGGTTAATCTTTAATTTTTTCTGTTAGAAAATTTTAATATCCATAGTAAAAGTGATGTAACAGTAAGTTTATTAGACTATGTACATTTTTTTATTTTTAGTGTTGTAATAAATTGGACTGGACATTATTAATTTAATTCTCAAGCAGTCATTTCTTCTTGTCTTTTTAATGTGAGCTGGACATTATTAATTTAATTCTCAAGCAGTCATTTCTTCTTGTCTTTTTAATGTGAAAGCTCAGGAGTTTTAGAATTATATTTTTCACTTTAACGATGATGCAGTATGGCATACGATTAGTAGGATTCAATTAAGATAAAAAATGTGTCTTCGAAACTCGTATGATTTCTCGGATAAAAACTATTCTGTCCGAAATTTCAAATGCAATTGTGAAAAACTTGTTTTCGTTAAAATTCCCATGACTTACCTTAAATTGCTTGTGTAGAATCTGGTGTATTTTGAGTTACATAAGTATAGTCTTTTAAACAACGTTTTCAGCAATTAAAGGACAATAATAAGCGCAAATTTGCTTCTGATCGTTGTGTTGAAATTATTGTATCTCTGTTTGTATCTTTAATTTTTTCAATTTAGTAATATTTAAACTGAATTGTATAAACTCCTTCTTTCTCGAATAGCCTATATTAAGATTGGTCAAAGGGTTAAGTAACAAACTAGGCCATAGCCCAAATCCTCATGAATGTGTTAATAGATCTAGTTTGGAAGTGATTCATATCATTATCTAGAAATGTCTCTCTAAATTAGTCATTATGACTTAATTTAGGAATTACTTTAGACATAGTGAATCTCAAATACCATTTAGATAGTGATTACTTTAGACGTAGAAGACAAAATTATGATCAAAGTTTACGCTCGCGTAGCTTTGAATAAAAACACTAAAATATATACCTTTTCTCAAAATTATGTATACGTTTACGTGGAGACTAAAATAAACACTCGTAGAGACATTTTTAGGATCAAATTTTTTTTAAAAATTATTATCGGAATTGCGTACACGCTCGTGTGATGCGATTTCGGTTTCTTTTGACAACAAAACAAGAAAATGCACTTGCGCAACTTTATTTATCTCCTTGAATGAGTTCAGTGTCGAGAATTATGTACACCACGGGTGATATGATTTTAGAAACATTTTTAAACTCTACGGATTTTACGCATATGTGACCCGTCTCAAAAGAACTCCTTGAATACAAAAGAACAATAAAAGCGGTAAAAATATAAAAAGGCATTTAGGTGCTAAAATCAGTAATTAAACAATTTAGGCCAAGTTTAATCATTAAGCGACCGTGCCAAAATCACGGAACTCGGGAGTTCTTAGCACCTTCTCCCGGGTTGACAGAATTCCTTACCCGGATTTTTGGTTCACAGGCAATTTAAACATAGTCAAAATTCCTTAGTTTTGGGATTTTAAATAAATGGTATCCCGAAACACCGTAAAAAATCCAGGTGGCGACTCTGAAACTAATAAAATAAATCTTAAAATTGAATAATGACACTTAAAGTGAAAAAACTCTCTTATTATCCTCACCAAGTGAAAAAGAAGGTGTGACAGTAATATATATTAATTGTTTGAACTGCAGTACAACACTCGTACAACAAGACACATTAGGCCTGCTCTTCTCCCATTACCGTTTGTTGTCTTTGTTTTTCCATCCGGTTATACTTTGTAGAATCCGATTAATCTAGATTCCCGTCTTTTTGTCCATAAATTACAATAGGATTCCACACAGTAATTTTCAAAGGTTTTCTGGTTCCCAGTGCATTTGCTTACTATCTGTGTCTCGCTGGTCTCTACCATTCTTTGTACAAGAAAAGTTTACTTCTGATTTTGTCAGCAGAGTAGTACAGATACAACATCGATGGAAAAGAGAGAGCAAATAAAAGGTGTTTATTCACCAAAAATACACCGAATAGAGTTTTTTTTTCTTTTTACAAGATAGGGGGCGTAACACTGAATTCGTTATTGTTGTTGTTGTTGTTTGTTGTTATTTTCAACAATGGGTAATGCTAAACGGCCCAATTGGTGTGACACAACTTTGGTCACACTCATGGAAAGACATCAAAGACCCCCTAACTAATTAGCCTATATTTTCCCCTCCAAAACACAAAATTAAATCTCAAGCCTTGAAGTATGCGCAAATTAAATGTTGGTAGCTAAAGAGTCTTTTGTATTATATTTGTATTTCTATTGTATTTATGTGTATTTTATGTGTATACAAATTATACGATTTAGTGTGTATACAAATTATTGTATTTTATTCCTTTCTTAAAAATAAATACGGTATACGATTTAGTATACTTCCTTTATATCAAACCAAGTCAAGTAGACACTTTCTCCTTATCTAAAAATGGATTCAAACCAAGAAAATTCGGTGGTGCAAGAAAATATGAATCTAAATGAACATAACACAAATACAACAACCATGAATATGAACCAAGAAACTAGGTTTGATCGGGTTAGGGACGAGTTGTATAAATCTTTAGGGATGACATCGGACGACAGTTTGTTGAATGAATACGAATGTGCCGATGTTGATTCTCACGACAGTTTCAACAATGTTGTGCACTTAGATGATAATGATAAGAACCCGATGGAGAATATTACGGAGAAGTTGTCGATGATTAGGAGCAGATTTTAGGAAATGCGTTAGAGTTATGTGATGTTGATCGAGAAATGGAGAATGAATTCATTGAAGAGGATGTATTTGTAGGTCCAATCTCTGGAATGTGATTTAGTGATAAAGATTCTTTGTTTGCATTCTACAAAGAACATGCATTATTGAAAGGATTATCCGTCATCAAAAGAAATTCCAACAAGAAGGATAGTGACACAACGTAACTTACTGTTGTGATAGGGCTAGGATTCGCAAAACAAAGTTTACCGCCAATAGTAACAATTGTAAAGCTAGGGTTGCTTCTGTTTTGGATGATTCTGGTTGTTGGCGCATTTCTAAGGTCGTTCACGATCACAATCATGATTTGCTCCCTTCTATATTGCGTCTGATGGCTTTGTGATTCTTTGAAGAGCGATCTTGTAGCTCACGATCGATCTGGCATTAGACCCTCCAAAAATATTAGACTTACTGAGGTTCAACGTGGTGGACCGCAAAATTTTGGGTTGCACTCTAAAGGATTATAGAATTTTATTTTAATGATAGCAATTTTGAAATGCAAGAAGGGGACGCACAGTCGCTGCTCAACTTTTTTCGTGAAATGCAGGTAAAGGATAGGGAGTTTTTCTATTCGATAGACGTTGATAATATTGGTAGGCTGCGAAATGTGGTATGGGTGCATTCACACTGTAAGGCAGCGTATGAGCAGTTCCGTGATGCGATATGTTTTAATACGACGTACCTTGTGAATCAATATATAATATGCCATGTACTACAGTTGTTGCCATCAATCACCATAGACAGTCCATCTTACTGGAATGTGCTCTCATGTCTCATGAAGATATCAATAGTTATAAATTAGTTTTTAGAACTTGGTTTCAGGCCATGGGAAATGTTCATCCAGATGCGAACATAACTGATCAGTGTCAGAGCATTAAGCCAGCCATGGCTGAAGTGATCCCAAATACAATACATAGGTATTATATTTGGCATATATTTTTAAAGTTGCCTCCGACCCACAATAAGTGACGAATTTGCTTTGGACTATTAAGAAAATACTAAATTCTAGACAAAAATAGTTAGCGTAACTAAACTACATTTAATTAAATATTGTAACATAATTTAATATGAGGAGTAAAAGACTTTTCAGAAATAAGTAAATAAGGGTAAATTTAGAAAAATAAATTGATTTTTTTAAAAACACTTATTTTAAACTAAAATAAAAAAATAAATTGGTGACCGAAGGGAGTAGATACTGCGTTTCCTTCCCGAAAAAAATATTCATTCTCAAAATTCGAAGTAGAATCCGTTGAAAGATTTAAGTCACTTTACCACACTTTTCTGTGGTATATGTCCTAGAGTCAACAGACATGATAAGTAAATCTATGTGTTGCGAGCTACCTACTATTTTGCTATGATAAGTTGCTTTCTTTTCTTTGCTTTTTAGTTTCTCTTCTTCCTTCCTTCCATCCACTCTTTAGAGTAGAGGCTCAATCTCCAATGAAAGAAAAGAAAAAAAAAATGAAAGTTACAGTCAAATATTAGTTCCAATACTTGGTTTTACTTTAACCTTTTTTTATTGTTTTATTGTTTTACGATAATTACTCCCAAATTAATTTATAATTTTTGAACTTTTTTCGTCAAAAGGGAAAATTGGTTGTAATTATTATTACAATTTTAAAGATTATAATATTAGAATTTATTATTTACAACTACCACTATTTTGTGATAAGACTTGAATAATGGTCAAAGACAGGTGATCCAACCCTTTGCCTTTCTCGCCGTAGACAAGGATAGCTATTGCCCCATAGCCTTTGCCTTTCTTGTCCGAGTCCGAAATTCAATTATTAGGTTTTTGGACAAGTATGACGTTAATATCTGTAAAAAAGAGAGGTATCAAACTATGTAAAATGTAGTAATAAACCGTATTATACATTAATGATGTTATAACCGTCAAAGTATAGCGCGATTATTTCATGCGTTATACATGCATAGCGCATGTTTTTTCCGCACTATGCTGACACCATCTGACGGAAATGTATAGCGCATGAAATAACCGCGCTATACCTGTATAGCGCATGAAATAACCGCGCTATACGTGTTATTATATCGTCCCCTTCTTCAGGAATCGACAGAAAGCCCCATTTTTAAATCCCCCCCACCAACAACGGTCCCCCCTCCCCACATTTTTTCCTAAAAAAAAATACAATGGGTCCCACCCGTCACGAAAAAAGACAAGCACGTAGGTCCCACACCCTAGCAGAACATTATATTGTTATGATTTTTTCGTTTTGGACTTAAATTTTCAACTTCTCCACTTTCCGAAAATCATAAATTGAGGTATTCCGATTTAGCTTATGTCGAAACTCATATAATAATGCATATTAGTTGACTTGAATGTGTTTCCATGTCGTTTTGTGTTTTGTTTACGAAACTATTATGTTATATTGGAAACTAGTATTCTGAAACTAGTATACTATATTGGAAACTAAAAATGTTAATTAATATCTTTACTATTTTATATGTATTTTCGTAAATGTTATGTGATTAAAATGTATTTGTTGTTTATATTTAGTTTAGATTATTTATTAGCGTAGTAAAATGTAGAGTCTCTTAGCGCAGTAAAATGTAGAGTATTTTAGCGTAGAAACCTTGTAGTTTAAGTATCTCTTATACTGATAGATGAAAGATAATATGATAGGTTGGTGCTACTAGGCCTCAAATATATTCTGTCCAATTAAATAATTAAGAATTAATAATTTAATTTATAAAACAAACACACAAAATTATAAAAATATTGAAATTGACACACATAATTATTAATGATAGTTTGGTGTTATTAAGCCTCAAATATCGAGCCTGGAACCCATAGATATATATATTCTGTCCAATTAAATAATTAAGGATTAATAATTTAATTTATAAAACAAACACACAAAATTATAAAAATATTGAAATTGACACACATAATTATTCATGATAGTTTGGTGCTACTGGGCCTCAAATATCGAGCCTGGAACCCATATGTATATACTTTGTCCAATTAAATAATTAAGAATTAATAATTTAATTTATAAAACAAACACACAAAATTATAAAAATATTGAAATTGACACACATAATTATTCATGATAGTTTGGTGCTACTGGGCCTCAAATATCGAGCCTGGAACCCATATGTATATACTTTGTCCAATTAAATATTGTATAACTCTAAAAATTAATTATTTAATTTACAGATTAAACATACAATTAATGTTGTTTAATTTACAATTGACGACATGGACGTGCCGCCTATACATCCCGGACCTTACTCCGATGAGCTATTAGTGCTATAGGGCAATCATAGGTCCACCCACGTATGGGAGGGAGAGTTACTGTCCCTGACTCTCCGCGCCAGGAGAGTGGACGACCTGTAAGATTTTATGAGGTACAGAAATCTCCATCCCCATGTAGCCCAGCGCCTGTAGGATACGGGATCCTATAAGATTTTTGAGATCGGGCGGCTGCAGCTCGACTGGGCTTTGATCACGACATTGATTGAGCGGCGACGACCCGAGACGCACACTTTCCACCTGCCCATTGGCGAGGCCACCATCACGCTGCAGGACGTGGAGGTTTTATATGGCCTGCCCGTTGATGGCCTAGCCGTTGCACTGCCTCAGCATATGAGATGTATGGCGCTTGGGCATTATTTGGACATGTTGCAGCAGTTCACGGGTTTCAGACACAGGATGAGACTGCATCGTCGGGGGCCAGTCGGATGAGTTTGACAGCTAGTAGACAGCACCTGGAGATACTGCACCCCAACATCACCGGCGATACGGACGAGCTACATATTAATCGGTATACGAAGTTGTTGTTTCTTCTTCTATTTTGGGGAGTCTTGTTCCCGAACACTTCGGGGAACCTAGTCAGCCTGCGATTTCTTCATCATCTTCAGCTGCTAGATGATTTACCCCTGTACAGCTGGGGTGCTGCTGTTCTTGCCTACATGTACAGGCAGATGTGCCGGGTGAGCATGGGCACCCAGAGTGACATTTGTGGTTTTCTGCTACTTCTGCAGGTGACAACATATTAGAATAATCTATTCATTAGTTCCAATTCTACCTAGTTAGAATTTATCTTAAACCTTACGTCAACTTTGTATGTTAGGTTTGGGCCTGGGAGCGGTTCCTGCAGTTTCAGCCACCTCTACCACCATTACCTCCGAATGTACCACCTCCGTTTCTCCCTCTAGGTAGGAGGTGGGTTCTCCGCCGTAGAATTTCACGAGAGTATGATGCTCATCATAATCTCCCCCTCTGCAGGGATGTGTTGGATCTGCTGGAGGGCGCACAGGTAAATATGTACCTAAACTTACTTGGTATAGATTAACTTAGTGTTGCGCATACTCATGTTTTATGTTCTTATTTGATAGTTCATCTGGACGCCAAACAACGACGACTTGATAGGTGGGCTTCCAGATTATTGCTCGGCCGATCGACTGATTTGGAGCACTTCCGTCCCGCTGATATGCCTCAATATTATGGAACATCATGCCACGGAGCGGGTACTTTGCCAGTTTGGCCGTTTGTATTATGTACCCAGGGGGCCTACATAGGAGCCTACACATTATCAGAGGGATGATCGTTCCAGGGCGGACGACACATTTATAACATGGGTAGCGGCGCAAGTCCATACTTGGGACCAGCGAGCTCACCTGATTCCGCCCCCGCCTACACAGATCTAGGCAGAGACTATCCATATGTATACGTCCTGGTACCACCGCGTTACCCGACTTTTTGTCGGGAATCCCATTCATCAGGCTGGCAGTTGGTACGTTCCATACGCCGGGCAGCACGAGGCCCTGGTATGTATTCTGTTATTATTAATTATATAACTGTAACTTAGTGGACTTAGTGCAATATATGTAGTTTATATTTTATATGTTGTGCAGGCTATTGGACTACATACAGTCTATCAGATGGGACTGCAGGTGCAGAAGCATGTCGGTGATCCTGCGACTGCTTTGCATGATTACGACCGGCGATTTGTAGAGGTGGTTGCCCGGACACTTCAGCGAGCCCGAGAGGATCAACACTTGGGACATGAGCCTGATTATATGGAGCCAGGGCAGTACCAACGAAGTAGGGGTGTCGCACGAGGTGGTGGTGCCCGACAAGGTGGAGGTTCCAAACGAGGTGGTGGGCAGAGAGGAGGTGGTACCGAGGAAGGGGGCGTTGAGGCCCCTGCTGATGATGTTGCTGCTGATTTGTCGGGTGGCCTACATGAGACGGACATGCTGTCATACAGCATTGGGATGCATCTCACTCCAGGGACTTCGCAGGTGACCCCTCTGGTCCATTATTGATCATAGGAACGGACCTTGTTGGAGTGCATTGGGATACATACTTCCCAGGCCCATCTACCGCTGTTGAGGATCGGCCGACCCGAGATTTGCATAGTAGGCGCCAACTGAGTTATGGTTCATCATCACAGGCGCAGGTATGATTTTATTAGTATTGAATTTAAATTTATTTTTATTTTTTCTCCATTATTTTCCATAACTTCATTAATTTCCTTTTTAAGGCTTCATCCCCGCCTGTTACAGAGGCCCCTTCGTGCGATGATAACATGGCTACGAGAAATGATTACATTCAGGAGCCCGACGAGACCATGGTAAGACAATTAAAATTCTTGTGACTTAATATGTATTTTCCTATACTGAGCTGACTAATCTTTTCTAGGTTTCTACTGATGATCATCCTGCAACGCATCCGGCTATAAAGAGGCGACTTGATGATGATGATCCTGATAGTGTACCCGGGCGGGATGGGATGCGCCTACGACCAACGACTGCGTTGAAGCACATCGGATGCGAGACACATTGATTTTTTTTCCTTTTTTTTTGTATTTGATGTAAATAATAACAACAATTTTTATGTTTTTATAATATGCACGTTACTTGTTTATATCCCTGTTCATTATTTAGTTTAATACTACAACACAAACACAAACATTAAAACTTAACATACTTAAAATTCAGTACAACTAATGAAAATACATGACATGAGAAAAATAAAAATAAAGTAGTACACTAAACACACGTCAATGTTTAGTCCCTGCCGCCCATTATTCTCTGCTCCAACCACTTACATTGTTCTTCCAACCTATTTTTTTCTTCTTCCACCTCTTTTCGTTTCGCCTCCACCTCCTCAAGTTATCTTTTATGTTGTCTTCCACGTTCCCACTATTTTAAACACAAATTATGAAGATGCTGCAAAGATTCTTTGTAGCATTCCTAATAACAGGGTTCATCAACCCATACCTCAAAATGGCAAATAGGTTCATCGGGAACCTTATAAAACTTGTTCATACAGTGCCAGTAGCGGCGTCCAACTTCACCATTATCCCAACAACTATTCATCATGTATTTTTTGCCGCACTCACACCTTGGTACATAAGGACGTTCAGCCATTTGTGTCAGCGCTAAAAAAACCTTGCTTTTCTTGAAAGATTTGCTATTAATTATTGTTGAGCGCAGAAAAAGCTGTTTCGTACCCGTCATAATGAGCCCGTTATTTATAGGCAAGGCAACATACATAAGGTAGTATTTAACCGTGCTATATATATGCACATAACGTAGTATATAACCATGCTATGCTTTGCGTGTTAAAGATTCTGACGGGTACGAAATAACTTTTTGTCAGTTGGGCAACTTTTTCAGTTCGACAAGACAACACACATAACATAGTATTTAACCGTGCTATATATACACATAACATAGTATTTAACTGCACTATATATACATATAACGCAGTATAAATCTTGCAACATAAACAAAACAACTAATTATTACAATATAAACTCATTGATAGTTGGGAACACTAGAAGAACACCCACCACGATCTTGATTACTATTGCCACCCAAACCAGCCGATGGACATTTTTGATGGTCGTGTCCTATTTGCGAGCATATACCACATTTGTGCGCATAAACGGTATCACTAACATCCATTTGGTTCTGTATACGTGTTCTTTTATGCACCTGTATTCGACGCAAAGAGGACTTGTTACTCACCATTTTAAATGGTTCCACGCGGCCAATAATACTCAGCACCCACTGACTGCATCTGCTCACTATAGGTGTTTAGGTACTTAGAAACACTATATTGTTGATCAACGTAGTTGGTTATACCTAAACCAACACGTTGAAAGCACTTGATGGCATGTGAGCAAGGCATGTAGTAGATGGACCATTTCCTACAAGAGCATAACCTTGTAGATTCATTGACAGTATGTACATTATTCCCCCGATTTTGATGGATAGCAGTGCGAACTTCAAAAATATTTCTTTCGTTATCGTACTGCAAAAATGAATGCCAATGTGCTCGACAACTGTATTTCTCAAATCTCTTCATTGGCACTGGCATAAATTCAACACCCTTTTCCATCAATGATGTTGCAGCTGCAAACCTTTCAACAAACCTCTCTACCATATTATAACGACCCGACCAGTCATTTTGAGAAATTAAGCTCTATTCGGTGGAATAAGGTCTTGAACAACTTTGTATTATGTATATCGACCTGCGTACATGGTCGGGTTTAGTTACCGGATGATTCAGAGTCGAATTAGAAGAAGGACTGTTGTTTTGGAAGCTTAAACAGTGAAGGTGGACCGGAATTTTTGAATTTTATGTAAACGGCTCCGGAATGAGTTATGGATGATGTCAACAACTTCGTATGATGATTTTGTACTTAGTCGCGCGTCCGGAATTGGTTTTGGAGGTCCATAGAGTAATTTGAGGTAATTCGGCAGAAGTTAGATTTTTGGCGATTTCGGCCGATAGGATAAATCTTGATATCGGGCTTGGAATGGAATTCCGAGAGTGGCTGTAGGTCCGTTGTGTCATTTGTGACCTGTGTGTAAAATTTGAGGTCATTCGGACTAGTTTTGATGTGTTTCGGCATCGGTTGTGGATTTGAAAATTTCATAAGTTCTTAGGCTTGAATGCATGTATAATTGGTGATTTTGGTGTTATATTATGTATTTTGGAGGCTCAACTAAGTTTGGATAAGGTATTAGGACTGGTTGGTAAGTTTGGTTGAGGTCCCAGAGGCCACGGGGATGTTTCGGATGCTCAACGGGTGATTTTTGGAACTTGGAAGCAACTGAACCATTGCTGGTTCTGGTGTCTCGCACCTGCGATGGACACGCAGGTGCAGAAGAGGGGCTCGCAGGTGCGGGTTGGTCAAGGTCAACCAATTCTCGCAGGTGAGGATGGATTTCCGTAGGTGCGGAGCCACAGATGCGGCCCAATGACTACCGGTGCAGCCCCAGTCCCTTTTAGTGGGTTTTCGCACCTGCGATGGTGTTTCCGCAGGTGCGGTCCAATGGGCGCAGGTGTGGAAATCGCTAGGCAGTTTATATCAAATTCGAGGCCTTGGAATTCATATCTTCTAAAAATGATTTGGAGCTCGGGTGTAGGCGATTTGGAGTGGGTTTTGAGGAAAGGCTTCATAGGTAACAATTTCTAACCTTATTTCCTTTGTATATCATTAATCTATAGCAATTTCTTCCATGCAATCAAGGAATTTAGGTGAAAAATCATGAAAATGGGAAGAAGTTTCCCCAATTAGAAATCCGAGAATTTAATAAGATTTTGGCATCGGTTTTCGATGATTCTTGTTCGAGTGAGTTCGTGAGTGAATGCGTGTTCTAAATTTGTAACTTTCACTCATTTCCGAGACGTGGTCCCGGGGGACTTTTTGGGCGATTTTCCTAATTTCGCGTATTAGCTTTGAACTTATTAGCTATTTTGATTCCTTAAAGTGATATTTACATTATGCAATTGAATTGAATATATTTGTGCCATTCGGAGTCGGATACTCGTGGCAAGAACGTGATTTCATGTTTGGTCCGAGCGGTTGAGGTAAGTATCTTGCCTAACCTTGTGTGGGGGAACTACCCTTTAGGATTGAGTCTTCTATGTTAATTGTAGCCCGCGTACCCGAGGTGACGAGTGCGTACTCGGACTTATTTGCAACTAGGTTGGCCTTTTAGGATTCTTAGGTCCTTATATTCCCTGTGTATGAAGTTGTATTTGTTATATCTGAGTTCCGATTCATAGTTCATCTCTTTCCGCTTAAATTAGAAATTTCTTGCTTAGTTTCCCTTTGTTGCTTATTTCATCGTAATTTGACTTAACTGAAGACCCGTGCTATATCTTCCTCATAAAATGCCTATTTGCTTGGAATTAGCATAGTCTCGCCCTATAATTGTTTAGCAGTGATTGGGAATATCTATACGTTGGTGTCAAGCATGCCCGTGAGTCGTACTTTGTGATTTATATGATTTTTCCCTTAAGTGCCACTTAGGTTTAGTTGATTGTTTAGGCGAGATTGGTTATAGCTGTTTCCCTTACCGGGATGGTTGGTTTCTTATTGATGACTTGAATATTGTGAATCGTTGCTATATTGGTTTTGTTTTCCCCTCGTTATATCGTTCCACTTGTGTTTGGTATTTCCCTTCAGTGACTGCTTCTTATGAGTGAGTTTTACCATTCTTGTGATTCAAGTCTTTGTATTGATTTGCTCGCCGCACCTTGCATTCTGTCTTTTGTTGCTTTTGCGCCTGTTGTGGCAATGTGTGTTGTTTCTGTCGCATTCTGGTTATTTTCCTCTATACTTCATTGCATATTTAAATTGGGACTACGGACAAGATTCTGCGAGCTTTCCCCTGTACTGGATTGCATATTTAAATTGGGACTACAGACGAGATTCCGGGAGCTTTCCCCCTGTACTGCATTGCATATTTAAATTGGGACTACGGACGAGATTCCAGGAGCTTTCCCCTTGTACTGCATTGCATATTTAAATTGGGACTACAGACGAGATTCCAAGAGATTTCCCCCTGTACTGCATGACAAATTTTGAGTTTACGGACTGAGTTCCGGTATATTTATCATGTGGAGATTATGATCGAAAGATTTTTATTGAAAAGCATAGCTGAAAAGAAAAATATTTGCCTTGAAGAAAAATTATGTCTGAAGGACTTTTATTTCAAAGGTATATTTGAAAAGCATTTGTCTTGCAGAAAATGATATTTGGAAGTCATTTATTGGGGAAGTATATATGGAAATCATGTATTTTGAAGGAAACTATGTTTTAAAGATTTCCTCTTTCCAAAAAAAAAAAATTATTTATATATATATGTATCCGGAGAAAAATATGTTTCAAAGGAAATTCTCTATTTTGAAATAATTATATTCAAAGGTTTCTATACAAACTTACGATTTAAAGGTTTTCACTCGAAGGTTTGACCAATTTTGTGGATTGTTGGCTAAGGCCTGATGTGGAATACTAATGTAGTGCTGAGTTACTGGTGTTCTTATTGCGTTATGGTATTCCAGTTCTGGCTTGTATCTTTGTCTATCATTTCTGTGTATTATTGTGTTGTTCCGTTGTTGTTGCTGCATTTTTTTCCGCCTTGTAAATGTTTTTGTTATTTGCTATATTGTGTAGTCGTTAGATAGATGTCATATTCTGCCATTTCTATATTTATGTCTGTTTAGATTTTAGACCAGTGGTGTCTTGACTAGTCCTCGTCACTACTTCACCGAGGTTAGTCTTGATACTTAATGGGCACCACTGTGGTGTGCTCGTACTACACTTCTGCGCATTTTTGTGTGTAGATCCAGGTAATTGTTGTTAGTAGCGGTGAGGATCATTGCCGAGGAGACTCAAGGTAACCTGTTACTGTGTTCGCAGGCTTCGGAGTCACCTTCCTGTTTTCATTCAACTGTTCTTACTTATTTCTAAAACAGTTGTATATACGATTTGTGGAAAAATTTCGTAGAGCTTATGACTTGTACTACCGGTTTTGGGGAAATTATAAATTTTGTCAAGATTCTATATTGAGACTGTTGGATTTTCCTTTATTATCGTTGTCATTTAGTGAATGTTAGGCTTACCTAGTCCCTAAGACTAGGTGCCATCACGATACCCAACAGAGGGAGATTTGGGTCGTGACAGGTTGGTATCAGAGCTCTAGGTTCATAGGTGCTACGAGTCATAAGCGGGTTTAGTAGAGTCTTGCGGATCGGTACTGAGACGTCTATACTTATCTTCGAGAGGCTACCGAACTATTAGGACAATTTCATTTCTTTCATTCCTATCGTGCGAGTTCATTTACCTTGAAATTTGAAATTTATCCTTATATTCTCTCACAGATGGTGAGGACACGAACCGCGATTCCTAATAATGTTAGCCCCGTGACAGATGTCGCTAGGAGCAGAGGCCGAGGTCGACGGGGAGCAAGTGCCGTAGTTAGGCCACCTACCAGAGCAGCCGTTGAGGAGCCACCAGCAGTTCCAGTTGGTGGACAGGCACCGGAGGCGCCTGTTGTTACCCCCGGCCTTCAGGAGACTTTAGCACAGTTCCTGAGCATGTTTGGTACATTGGCTCAGGCGGGGTTAGTGCAGGTTGCACCAGTTACTTCATAGATCAGGGGAGGAGTTCAGACTCCCACCGTCTACACTCCAGAGCAGCGAGACCACGTTGGTCAGGGTCCAGGTGTCATAGTGACACAGCCTGTGGTTCCAGTTCATCTCATGGTCGGAGCACCAACATCTGAGTGAGAGCAGCTTAGATTTGCAAGGTTCAAGAGATATAACCCTCCTACATTCAACGGACTGGATTTAGAGAGTGCACAGGGTTTTCTGGAGGAGTGTCGTAGCATCCTCCGCACTTTGGATATTGTTGAGACAAGTGGGGTTGCTTTTACTACGTTACAGCTTCAGGGAGCGGCTTATCAGTAGTGGCGGGCATGTGAGTTGGGTAGCCCGGCTGAGTCAGCTTCACTTACATAGAGTCAGTTTTCAGAGATGTTCTTGAGAGAGTTTGTACCCTAGTCCCTTCGGGATGCATGGCGCGCGGAGTTTGAGCAGTTGTGCCAGGGCACTATGTCAGTATTGGAGTATGCCATCAAATTGAGTGACTTGGACATGCATGCACTTGCCTCAGTCACTACAGCTAGAGGGCGGGGTCGTAGATTCATTGAAGGGCTAAGGCACGATACTCAGTTCAGCATGGCTCAAGAGTTGGAGTCTTATGTTTTGTTTCGGCAGGTGGTAGGGATCGCTCGTCGGTTAGAGGGAATGTGGGACCAAGAGCGAGAGAACATACGAGATCAGGAGAGAGAGACCAGGGAGGTGAGGAGGCCTCGTAGACCGGAGAGATCTCCTGGTCCATATTTTGGAGGCAGGGTGCGACACGATAGAGGTTTTGTGGGTCAGCCAGCTCAGTTTGTATTACCGGCTTCGCATGGGGTTTCAGGTACTCGTGGGTCTCAAAGTACTCGTATCGCACAGTTTCCACAGCCACGCCAGCAGAGAGGTTGTTTTGAGTGCGGAGATACCAGTCACAGGGTGAGAGATTGCCCCAGGCTCCGGGCAGATGTGTTACAGAAGGGCATTCAGGTGAGTTGAGGGCGCCCAAGAGGGGGAGGCCTGGCCCGACCCATTGATGTCTTTCATATAGTAGGCTGAAGGACGTTGTGCTAGATATTATCATACAGGTATATTTTGATGTGTTACAGAGGGGCACCATTTGTATTTCATTATAGTTCTGCTGGTCGGGACGAGTTTCCCTTATTTGTTGCTTTAATGATAAGAGAGTTTCATGCTTTGCACTCTATTTTTCATGCTTACTCCTGTTGGGAGATTCTATGAGTGGTAACCCGTGTCTATCGTTGTTTATTCATCAATTAGAGGGGTGAGACTAGAAGTGAGTCCTTTTTGTTCATCATGGTGAGCTTTATGTGATTTTTCCTAAGTATTTTGTTTACGAACTGTGATTTGATACTCCATTGAGACGTGAGTTAAGTGAGCGTTATGATTTTGTTAGCTGAGATGAGTTAGCGGGAGATTTAAATTGGTATGATATATATTCGGCATGTGATATAAAGTTGAGGGCGAGACCCTCGTGATCCTTTATGATTTGATATGTTTGGACCAGGCTGAGTACCGCAGTGGAAGTTATATCAGAATGGGATCCTTGTGATTTGTTCATATCCCTTGCTTCTTCCTTGTTATATTGATCTTTTAAGTCAGTATTGATAGAGAGTTATGCCTATGGGCTTGTTTGATAGTCCCTTTATATGTTTCTATTTTCATACTCAGTTATTTCGTTATGTGCTTCTTTAGTTTAGCTTGGGAGATGTGTGCCCGGTGGTGTTAGCTGTGGCTCGGTGATTCGGGTGTCTAATAATGAGGTCTTCATGTTTATTGCATCATTATCAGTATTATGGGGTTGGAAACCGAGTTCTTTCAAATGTGAGGTAAATTGCCAATGCTGAGTTGATTTTGCGCAGCCATTGTGATCAAAAGTGTTATTATGAGCCTATGTGTGATGTGCTATATTGGGGGGTCGTGTCTTATGGGTATAGTCATGAGTTAATGCAGCTGGTTGAGGCTAATGCCAAATATGGATTTAGAATCAGGTCTTTTGGAAATGAGTGGAAGGTGAGAAATTGAGGTATGTGGCTTATCAGTGGTGATGAGAAGGCTATATTCTAGCTGTGATAGTGTCATCAGGATAATATAGGTCGGGTGACGTGGGATCACCCGCGGGTGTATGTTGGAAGTGTGCAATCAGTGATTTGATGTGTTTGAGGTGAATCTTGGCACGTTCGAGGATGAACGTTTGTTTAAGAGGGGGAGAATGAACGACCCGACCGGTCGTTTTGAGAAATTAAGCTCCGTTCGGTGGAATAAGTTGTTGAACAACTTTCTATTATGTATATCGACCTGCGTGCATGGTCGGGTTTAGTTACCGGATGATTCAGAGTCGAATTAGAAGAAGGACTGTTGTTTTGGAAGCTTAAACAATGAAGTTTGACCGGAATTTTTGACTTATATGTAAACGGATTTGGAACGAGTTATGGATGATGTCAGCAGCTTCGTATGATGATTTTGGACTTAGGCGCGCGTCCGGAATTGGTTTTGGAGGTCCGTAGAGTAATTTGAGGTAATTCGGCAGAAGTTAGATTTTTGGCGATTTCGGCTGATAGGAAAAATCTTGATATCGGGATCGGAATGGAATTCCGAGAGTGGATGTAGGTCCGTTGTGTTAATTGTGACCCGTGTGTAAAATTTGAGGTCATTCAGACTAGTTTTGATGTGTTTCGGCATCGGTTGTGGATTTGGAAATTTCGTAAGTTCTTAGGCTTGAATCCATGTATATTTGGTGATTTTGGTGTTATGTGATGTATTTTGGAGGCTCGACTAAGTTTGGATAAGGTATTAGGACTGGTTGGTAAGTTTGGTTGAGATCCGGGGGGCCTCGGGGATGTTTCGGATGCTCAACGGGTGATTTTTGGAACTTGGAAGCAACTGAACCATTGCTGGTTCTTGTGTCTCGCACCTGCGATGGATTTTCCGCACGTGCGGACACGCAAGTGTGGAAGAGGGGCTCGCAGGTGCGGGTTGGTCAAGGTCAACCAATTCTTGCAGGTGAGGATGGATTTCCGCAAGTGCGGAGCCACAGATGCATCCCAGTGACCGCAGGTGCAGCCCCAGTCCTTTTAGTGGGTTTTCGTACCTGCGATGGTTTTTCCGCAGGTGCGGTCCAATGGGCGCAGGTGCGGAAATTGCTGGGCAGTTTATATCAAATTCGAGGCCTTGGAATTCATATCTTCTAAAAATGATTTGGAGCTCGGGTGTAGGCGATTTGGAGTGGGTTTTGAGGAAAGACTTCATAGGTAACAATTCCTAACCTTATTTCCTTTTTATATCATTAATCTATAGAAATTTCTTCCATGAAATCAAGGAATTTAGGTGAAAAATCATGAAAATGGGAAGAAGTTTCCCCAATTAGAAATCCGAGAATTTAATAAGATTTTGGCGTCGGTTTTCGATGATTCTTGTTCGAGTGAGTTCATGAGTGAATGGGTGTTCTAAATTTGAAACTTTCACTCGTTTCCGAGACGTGGGCCCGGGGGACTTTTTGGGCGATTTTTCTAATTTCACGTATTAGCTTTAAACTTATTAGTGGATTGTTTTCACTCGAAGGTTTGACCAATTTAGTGGATTGTTGGCTAAGGCCTGTTGTGGAATACTAATGTAGTGCTGAGTTACTGGTGTTCTTATTGTGTTGTAGTATTCTGGTTCTGGCTTGTATCTTTGTCTATCATTTCTGTGTATTATTGTGTTGTTCCGTTGTTGTTGCTGCATTTCCTTCCGCCTTGTAAATGTTTTTGTTATTTGCTATATTGTGTAGTCGTTAGATAGATGTCATATTCTGCCATTTCTATATTTATGTCTGTTTAGCTTTTAGACCAGTGGTGTCTTGACTAGTCCACATCACTACTTCACCGAGGTTAGTCTTGATACTTACTAGGCACTGATGTGGTGTGCTCATACTACACTTTTGCGCATTTTTGTGTGCAGATCCAGGTAATTGTTATTAGTAGCGGTGCGGATCATTGGCGAGGAGACTCAAGGTAACCTGCTTCTGCGTTCGCAGGCTTCGGAGTCACCTTCCTGTTTTCATTCAACTGTTCTTACTTATTTCTAAAACAGTTTTATATAGGCGTTGTAGAAAAATTTCATAGAGCTTATAACTTGTACTACCGGTTTTGAGGAAATTGTAAATTTTGTCAAGATTCTATATTGAGACTGTTGGATTTTCCTTTGTTATCGTCGTTATTTAATGAATGTTTGTCTTACCTAGTCCCTAAGACTAAGTGTCATCACGATACCCAACGGAGGGAGATTTGGGTCGTGACACATCTTCTTGAATGACATCCGCACCATGGCAGTGACAAGAAATCCTCTTGCCGACTTCAATAACCCATTGAAAGACTGACACGTTTGTAGTCAGAATTCCCCATCGTCTTCCACCATCAGCATACAAAGTCCACTTTTCAGGGTGATGTCGCAGTAACCAACGATAGGCTGCCTCATCTTCTTGCCTGATAGATTCCATGTGCCTCTGAAATTTATGTTGTTTGTGGTATGTTGCTGCCATCCACATCAAAACATGCAGATCCTTGTTGAGATATGTCTTCTAGAAATTGGCCTTAAAGTGCCTCACACAGTAACGGTGGTAGGCATAAGGTTCTTTCCATGCAAGCAAGTTCTCCACAGAACATAAGATACCACCGTGCCGATAAGATATTAGAAAAATACCGGAACGTTGTTTGACAACGTGCTCTTTCAAATGGTTCAAAAAAAGCGTCCATGTCTCTTGGCTTTCATTGGCACAAATAGCAAAATCTAGAGGAAATATCTGTTCATTATCATCTACTGCAACGGCTATCAACAACTTGATATCGTACTTTCCAAAAACATGAGTGCCGTCTATGACTATTACGGGCCGGCAATGAAAAACCATCGATTGCTGGTTTAAACGCCCAGAACACGTAATTGAATATATTTTCTGGTTTTTCCGGACCCCGCTCAAGCTTTCATTCAACAACCGTCCCGGGGTTAAAGTGCTGCAATGCGGCCATGTACTTGGGTAAAGCTGCAAATGACTTATCCCGGTTACCATAGACAATTTCAAACGCTCGTTTGCGCCCAAGATATGCCTTTCTTTTGGTAATGGTATGGCCATATTCCTTATGGACTGATGTAATGCACTCTTTGATTTTATACCTTATGGACACTTCAAGGTGTGGAATAAGGACAAGAGAAATCAAGTCAATATCCAAGTTGAAGTGATTCCCGTTGAATGTGTCCATTTCAGATGTGTGGGTGGGAATGTATTTACCCACTTTCTACAGACCTGTCTTCTTCTTGCTCGCACGCAACATCCAATGACATGGCCAAAACCACCTGCGACAAACAACCTTGTATACATCCGGACTTGACTCCCATACTTGCATATCATGACACTCTTTTACGTTGTTCATTTTACAAGCCCTTTTTACGCGCGCTTTATCAGGAAAAAACATGCCCTTTGTCAGAAACGTTGGTCTAGAATCATCCTACATTGCTGTCCGAATTTCATCAAAATCCCTTGTGAGAGCTTCCACATCCGGCATGCTTGGCAAGTTATCAACGTAAGCAATCTCCCTGTAATGAAACGNGGGGGGGGGGGGGGTGGAACATACTCCCTCGTCAAATCAGGTCCTTCATTCTCATCCTCCTCATCACCATTCTCACGAAGGCAGGGTGTCTCGTCTCCAAATTCCTCGGCATTTTTGTCGTAATCATTGTTCTCTTTCTCACTCTGTGCATCTTCTAGATCCCGATTTAATACGTCGTCTTCGGGCAATTGAGTGAGGACAGGTGGTTCAACTTACTCGTTTTCACTGCACAACCAACAAAATAATAAGCTACTGAAATTAATAAATACTTTCCATATAGCTGTATCACTTCACTTACAAGTCGTAATGTGATGAAATTTCATGATGGACATTTTCATGTAGGTGATGACTCCCGGATGGACAACCATGATCCAACACACCAAAACTAGGCATATTCCAACTATCGTGGGTTCATAACTTGTAAAATTCATATCCGGCCGATACCCCCTGTGGAATATATGAGCGTTAATACAAATTCAATACAACAAAAATATACATCGTAACACAAAGGAAAATTGAAGTTTACCACTCGTCTTGTGAATTATGTAAAGCAGGAGAGAAATTATTTCCTTGCTGCTTATTCCCCGGCGGCGATAAGTTTAAATCAAGGCGAACTCTTTCATCCGGAACCTGTCCGGTAAAAACTGCTCCAGAATAACCACCCGTTGACTGGGGGTTATCCCTACTATGCGCAACCTCATTGTTGGGAACGTCTTCGACCTTGACGTACATATCCAACATTTTGATTACAATAAATTCCTGGTATTCATCCAGAGTCCTCAGAAAATCCTTCAAAGTTTCATCATCGTCGATGTTAAACTCCGAGTAAAAAGCAACCCCTTGCGGAGTGACGGAATACAGATATCTTCCGGTTACTTTAAGTTTCACCGAACGTTTCCTCACACTCATTTTTTTGCATAACAACTATACCAATGTATCGTACTCCATTGTAAGTGGCAGTTTAACATGACACTGTGGAGATAAACTGTACCTCATAGAGTTATTCTCCATCACAACCTCACACTCCCAATATAATGAAACTCTTATTCTTTTCTCTTCAGACATTATGAAAAAATGCTTGAGAATTTAACAAGAAGCAAAGTTTGAACGGGAGTTAGAATATTTTTTGAATGGATTTTCATAAAATCCTAACCCCTTTACATAAGGAAATGGCTTGAAATTTTTGATGTATAGCACGGTTATTTCATGCGCTATACATTTCCGTCAGATGGTGTCAACATAGCGCAAAAAAAACATGCACTATGCAT
Source organism: Nicotiana paniculata (assembly GCA_005239505.1). NCBI lineage: Eukaryota > Viridiplantae > Streptophyta > Magnoliopsida > Solanales > Solanaceae > Nicotiana > Nicotiana paniculata. Next base: position 12,236 of record ML364246.1, on the reverse strand, counting down.
ATATAACACATGAAATAACCGCGCTATATCTTAACGGCTATAACACCGTTCGGCTTGTCCATATAAAAATCGGCTGATCACTCCCTTCTATGTTGTAAGTGTAAGCAATGTCTGGGCGACAATTAGTCAAGGTTAATGTATAGCGCGGTTTATTACCGTGTTATACATAGTTTGGTACCTCTTTGTTTTTTTCACATGTTAATGTCACACTTGTCCAAAAATCTAATAATTGGGTTCCAGACTCTTTCTCGCCGTTTCTTAATGAATGGTCGTCAAATCAAATTATTAGAGAATTGTAGGATTTTGGTCAATCCATTTTAGAAGTATTTTTTTCTATATTTGATAAGTAAATTATTTTTGGCCCATTTTAAAAAAATACTTTTATATATCATTGTAGACAATAAATTGCGTTGAGAACTAACTTTTTTTAGTTAGTCTACTTATGTTGTAGGGGCGTAAGGAAGGATGTAATAATTTATTTTTTGGCCATCCTTTTTCTATTGCTGGACTATGATATAGTCCATGTGATGTATCATAACAGGTAAGGTCAAGTCCCCCTCTTGTTCCTTCTCATATGAATACAACTCTCCCCAATAAACTGGGAAATTTCATTAAAAAAAATTGCATCGAGAAAATAAAATCAAGACCGACAAATATTGCAACAATCGTAGCATTTGACTTCAAATATTTGAGTGTTATACTCTCTATGGATCCTCTGATTCTACTTTTTAACAGTAAATAAAAGAGCATTAAAGCTTAATCTTGAATTTTAGTTTATTTTAATTCAAGTGCTTGCAGCTTGATCTTGATCTTGACGTATTTTTAATCCAAGGGCTTGGAGCTTGCTCTTGAATCTTTGTCTTGATCTTTTAATCCTTAGAACACTTGAATGCTTGTATCTTTTAGAGAAATCTGCAGTGTTTAATCCACGAGCTCCCTCTTGCTTCTTGTTCTAACTTCTGGTGTGTTTTCTGGGTTATGAAGACACCTATTTATAGTTGTGGGAGGGAAGAGTTATGATAAGAACAAACTCTTTTCGACCAATCAAATTGAAGTGTGACAAGGCCGCGTTTGATTGGCCAGAACATGTCACTTGCACACATGACGCGGTTTCATTGGTCTTTTAATATGACTTGGCATGCCTTGTCATTTTGACACGTGGCATGATCCTATTGGCTCTTCCGTTTGACTTGGCGTGCCACGTCATTGGATGTGTGACACCTAAATTGGGCCTCTAGTAAGATGACATCTTGGGCTTAATGAAGTGGGCTCATCACTTTAGCCCAATTAAATGGGCTAGCCCAATGTACTAAGACTTATTTATTTAATCCATATATATATATGTTGGACTTATATAACTAATCCAATTATATTAGCCCAACAAATTTATTTAAACTAATATATCTTGAATTTAAAATATAGCCCAAATTATTTTACGGATTTAATTCCAATAAAATCTATATGCCTACAAATGCCCCTTACTTCAAGATTTAACGGGTTTAAGCGTATCCAACTCCAAAAAGCGAGGCTTGAAGTATTAGAAAAATATTTATTTTAGTATGAATACTCGCTGAAATATATTCAAGTAATGTGAAATGTTTTTGCATTTCACAATACATATTAAACACGTGGACTATTTTAAGCATGTAGGCCAAGCTCTTTTATTTGATTTGGAACTTTTCCTCACATTAGTACCTTATACCAAACATTTTTTCTCATGAAAAAGTAACACGAGGAACCCACGTAGCATACAAACATCATATATGCATATTCCCATATGACTAGGAAATAGGAAATGGTGAGCTTCAGTTAACTTAAACTTTATCGTATATTAGTTTCTGATTCCCACTTGAACTCGAAGAAGCTAAGTAGTCATAAGATCAGAGCCAACTGGGTAATTTCGTGAAATTACACCGCCGCCTTAGCAGTCCAAATTCTTTTCGAGAACTAATTTCCATGATACCCACATCGTCAATATGCTAAAGCAATCCAAGCCATCTATGAAGATCTATATAAAGTCATATGCTCGTATTTATTGAGCATCAATTCGCAGTATCTGTAATCCATTTGTGTCTAGTTTTTTGGGCTCGGAAGCATTAATGTGAAGGTAGTTTCCTCTTCTTTTCTTGTGCTTTCTTCTTTGTTTTACTCTAATGTCTCTTTTTCTTTTTAGAAATGACTTCGTCAAACTACGAAGTACTTTAAAAGTTCGAGACGACCTTTAAAAGTTTGTGACGAATAACTTTAAAACTTGCGGGGAAGATCCATAAAAGTTCGCGCGAAGATCTTTAAAAGCTCGTGGTCAAGATTTTTAAAAGTTCACATTAAGACCTTTAAAAGTTCGCGGTGAAGACCTTTAAAAGTTCGCGACGAATACCTTTAAAATTTGCAGGGAACACCCATAAAAGTTTGCGCAAAGATCCTTAAAAGCTCGTGGTCAAGATCTTTAAAAGTTCATAGTGAATACCTTTAAAAGTTCGCGATGAAGACCTTTAAAAGCACGCGATGAGGAACTTTAAAAATTTGTGGTGAATACCCTTAAAAGATCGTGGTAGAAATATTTAAAAGTTGGCAGTGAGGACCCTTTAAAAGTTTGCCACGAGCACCTTTAAAAGTTCAAGATGAGCACCTTTAATAGTTCGAGACATACGTCTTTTAAAAGTTTGGAACGAAAACCTTATAAATCCGAATGACTTTAAAAGTTCAAGACGAACACCTTTAAAAGTTCGTGACGAAAACCTTAAAAAATTCGAATGCCTTTAAAAGTTCGAGACAAACACCTTTAAAAGTTCGCAACCAAAATCTTTAGAAAATGTCCGACATAGACATCCCTTTTTTCACGTATGAGGTGAATTTTTTTTTAACTTATCCATGCTCTCTTTCAAGATTGAGATTGTTACTCTTCCCTTTTTTTAGGGCAGTGAGCGGATATGAAGACCAACAAAATTGAAGGTTATGCGAACATGAAGACATAGCGAATCTCCAGACTTTGATGCAAATAATGTCATCATTTCAGTGAAGACACCATTTTACCATAGCATCTTGCCCCCTTTAAATCAACTGGGATCCAAATCTTAACAGAAGAATGGTATCTCAGCTCGATTTTCAAGTGTTGATTGAATGGATTACATTCCATTGTACTTCATTTGAACGATGATTGGGGCACTATGTATCTTTTGAACTCATGTGACTGAACTCAGAATAAAACTCTAAGCTGCCTACGTACCTCGGTGAAGAAGATCAGGTCATACCGTAGTTCATAATGGGTGATTTTTTATTTTTTGTTTATTTTTTATGTCCTGACTTTTTCCTAGGCCGCCTCTTTCGAGGTTTTCAACCTAGCAGACTCTTCAATTTCTTTTGGTGTCCAGGAGTGTAGGAACATGCAGTTTAGGCTCATGCGTCAAGGAGCGTTGCAATTTCAGGGATAATACTTCTTCAAAAACTTGCCATTGATAGGACCGATTCTCATGCCATCTACATCCACTAGCTTGTAAGCGCCACTTGAGTAAGTTTCTTGTATGACATATGGCCCATCCCATTTTGAAGTGAACTTCCTACAGGTTTATGGGAAGTAATAGCGGGTCTTATTATGACAATGACTTGATCTCCTACTTGAAAGGATCTCAGACGAACTCTCTTATTGAAAGTGCACAACAATCGAGATTGATAACATTCAAGACTCTGTTCAGCTTCCAACCTCTTCCCATCGAGAGCCTCCAGCTCTGCTAATCAAAGTCGAGCATTTTCTTGATCAGTGATCTCTTCTTGAATAGCCAGTCGTAATGAAGGTATTTGACGCTCGAGTGGCAGGACAACTTCGACTCCATAAACGAGCGAATAAGGAGTCGCTTCTTCCACACGATCATTCCAATCTCGTTCGGCTTTAAAGACGAATTTCTTTAACAAGTTGCATAGAGTATTGTTGAATGCCTCAGCTAAACCATTGGCAACATCATTGTACATCGAAGAGTTACGTTACTTGAAGCCAAAGAGATCATAAATCTTGTTCACTAACCTATTATCAAATGGCTTTCCATTATCTATTATTATGTAACGAGGAATGCCAAAGCAATAGATTATGTTTACTCGGATGAAACTTGCAACATTTTCCTTCTTTAGCTCCTTAAGAGCAACAACTTCAGCCCATTTTGAGAAGTAGTCAGTTGTAGCCAAGATGTATAGGTGCCCACCAGAGGACTTTGGCAGTGGTCCAACAACATACAATCCCCAAGCGTCAAACGTCCAGGATGCCATAGTTGGGTGCAACACTTCAGGAGGTTGATGAATAAAATTTGCATGGAATTGACAAGCCTTATATCTTCGAGCGTAGTCCAAGCAATCTTTTACCATCGTTGGCCAATAATATCCCATCATTTTTATATGGAAGTGGAGCTTTGGTCCAGACTGATGTGACTCACATACCCCAGAATGTGCCTCTTGCAAAGCTTGGAGTGCTTCTTCTTCCCCTAAGCATCGCAAGAGTACTCCCTCGAATGACCTTCTACATAGATTATCTATGTCGCAAAAGGAAACGAGGTGCACGATGACGGATTTTGGTCCTTCTCCTCGGATTTTGTGGAAGTATCCCATAGATTTAGTAGTCAATAATGGGTTGTCGCCATTATTCTTTCTCAGCTTCAGAAATAACGACAAGATGCTTAAGTTCATTTCCTTCACCTTCAACCTTATTTGGCGACGATACTACCCATTTTTGGCAGACAGTAACTTACGCTTGATCAGGCAGGGTTAACGATAAAGCTAGGGCATCGAAAACATCAACTTTCTTGTTTTCTTTCCTTGGCACATGTTGAATAGTCATTGCACCAACCCATCCCATTAATTTTTTAGCATAATCATGATGTGGGCGTAGTTCAGGTTTCTTGACCTCGTAACTACCTAAAAGCTGGTTGATCACCAACTAAGAGTCACCAAATATTTGCAATTGCACTCGCTTCATTTTGACATCCATTTCGAGCCCAAGTATTAGTCTTGATACTCAGCAACGTTGTTAGAACAGAGTTGCGTCAACGTAAAAGAGTTGGGCAAAACTTCACCTTGAGAAGTGACAAATACTACACCAGTACTAGATCCTCCGCGATGTGCAACACCGTCAAAGTAAATCTTCCATGGAGGTTGAAATTCAATGACCATTGCATCCTCATCAGGCAGTTCATCATTTAGCTCCCAATCATCAGGCATAGGTTGATCTGCCAATGCTTGTCCTTTTACAGCCGTTTAAGGGATGTACAAAATATCGAATTGTTGAAATTGCAGATACCATCTCGCTAGTCGATCACTAAGAACAGGTTTTGACATCACGAACTTGATGGATTTTCTTTAGAAACAAGACGAACAACATGAGCTTGAAAGTATTGCTTCAACTTTTGAATTGAGACGACTAGCGCCAAACACAACTTTTCAATTGGCAAATAATTCAGCTCGTTTGGTGTCATCATCTTGCTCAAGTAGTAACGAGAGTTTTCTTTCCCCTCACTATTTTCTTGGGCCAATAGAGCTCCAACAAAGCTTTCTTGTGCCGAAATATATAGTATCAGCGGCTTTCCAAGTATAGGGACTGCTAAAATCGGAGGCTTCATCAAGTAAGATTTAATGCTCTCGAAGGCATTGCTACATGCTTGGTCCCATTTGAAAGGGACACCTTTGTTCATAAGGCGACTGAATGGTTGGCACCTCCCAGCTAGGTTTGAGATGAATATCCTAAGGTACGCTAACTTTCCTTACAGACTTTGCAATTCGTAAATATCCCGAGGCTCAGGCATTTTCAAGATTGCATCTACTTTGGCTTGATCAATTTCAATCCCTTGATGTCGGACAATAAAACCAAGGAACTTTCCGGAAGTAACTCCAAAGGCGCATTTCAATGGATCATCCTAAGTTGGTACCTCCAGAGCAACTCAAACACCATTCTCAAGTCTTTGAAGTAGTCGCCTCTCTTTCTTGATTATACCACCAAGTCGTCCACATAGAATTCGACATTTTTGTGGAGAAGATCATCAAAAATATTCTGCATAGCCCATTGATAAGTAGCACCAGCGTTCTTCAAGCCAAAAGACATTACCCTGTAGCAATAAATACCCTTGGGGGTGCAGAATGCAGTAAGCTCTTCATCTTTTGGTGCCATGAGAATTTGGTTATAGCCTGACGAATCATCCATAAACGACATTGCCTCATACCCAGTAGTAGCATCGATCATCAACTCTGGAATAGGAAGCGAGAATCCATATTTGGGACACACATTGTTGAGATCCCTGAAGTCGACGCACACTCGAATCTGGCCATTCTTCTTCCTTACAGGGACAATACTTGAAACCCACGTTTGGTATTTAACTTCCCGAATAAATCCAGCTTCAATGAGTTTGTTAACTTCGATTTCAATTAAGGGAACCAAGTCCGGCCTAAAGCGCTTTTGAGCTTGCTTAACAGGACGAGCGCCATTCTTGACCGCTAGGTGATGGACTGCTACATTAAGGTCCAAGCCAGGAATTTCTTTGTAACTCCAAGCGACATCCCTAAACTCCTTGAGTAACTCAATATAAGTGCTTTATTCATCAACTTCTAGTAAAGCACTTAGGTAGGTGGGTCTTGGTTCTTCATCAGTGTCAAGGTTAACTTATTTTAAGGCATCAATCATCGCCTTCACCCCTTCTTCAAGTTCGGGGGAGCATCTTTCGCATCTTCATATTCTTGAGGGTCCCCATCATTGAAGGATATGTGATAACACGGTGAAACATCATCCAATTCCACGTCATCCTCTATTAGAGATAAAACACCATGCTCGTCTTGTGCAGTAACATGATACGAAGAACCCACACTTTCTTCGTCTTCATCACGTTCTTTAGTATAGACCATAGTGTATGGCTTCACCTCCAGTATCTCATCACATAAAACCATGACTTTTATTTGTTGCTTCATTCTAGAAGGAACCAAACTTTGGAAATTTTTAGAGATCTTCTGAATTTTGGGCGAAGCGGGTATTCTTGTGTTTCGATAATTTCTCTAGAATATATTCCCATTCCTTAATGGACCCAATATCTCAAATACGGAAGTTCTCACAGTTGATTTTCCAAGTCAATCAAAGACAAAAGGCCTGTTAGAAGCGGCATATTCGTGTTCTACAGTGATATAATTGCTGCTCGCCCTTCTTATGGAGATGCGCACTGGTGACGGTTGCTTGTACCCCAAACCTTCATGTGGTTTCATCGTCACAACTTATGATAGGAGCTTTCATAACTTTGACGGATCATTGGTATTGTATACAACTTTTGCAAATACCTGCAAGCGTTAGGATCAAAACCTTCATCTGTTCGCTTTGTAATGAGTGCCACATTATGCAAACGGTTTTAAGCTACAAACCCTACAAGCGCTTCGAGGACAACTTTACTGCCTCAATTTGTTTTACCAGAAGAGTTAACTCCTTTAGCATGTTTGTTTGGAGATTAGATGATTCGCCTTCATCTTTCTTCCTTTTAGGACATATTAGAGCGCATGACTTACTTTCTTGCCATAAGACGTAATACCCCCTCTAATAGATTTATTCGCGTGGGGTTGTTCCCCCTCAGTAACAGCTTTGGCTCTACTAATAGTCACCTCAGTACTTTTAGTTGTGGGCTCATCATTCTTGATTTTCATGCCATCATCAGCGTTTAGCTCCTTTACAATGCGGTTCTTCAAGTAGAACTTTGCATCGGCGAAGTGTGACTCTGCCTCGGTGAATGTCTCATCATCAGCAACTATCTTCTTCTCGACTTCACCCTCGTAGTATTTTAAACACTGATGGTAGGTAGATGGAACTACTTTATTCTCATGTATCCAAGGCCTTCCAAGCAAGATGTTGTATGAAGTATTCGCATCGATCACATGCACCCATGCATTAGATTTCATATATTCAATGGTGATTCCCAACCTAATCGTGCCTATGGCTATTTGCCCCCTTTGGTTTAATCCTTGGACCATCACACGACTTTCTGAGAGTTCATTCATGGGAATACCAAGTTCTTTCACGGTGCGAATGGGCAAGATGTTCACTGAGAATCCTCCATCCACCAAAATTCAATTTATCCTTTCATCACGCATATAGCCAACCAGGTACAATGTGCGGTTATAAAGAGTGTCACCTAGCAGAAGATCGTCATTTGTGAACGTGACTTTTTCCTCGCACGCGTTAACTTCTTGAGGAAGATGGTGCCAAGATTTTCTGAAGATGGTGTCAACGGTAGTTCATCACTCTTTTCTTCCTCTTTGTCAGCATTGCAACAAGAGGTCTCAATACCATCACGAAAAATCTTCATGCGGAACCAACATGGCAAGAAATCCTCCAAGGTCACTGGATGTCGTGGCTTTTGAGGATGGCGCACCTCCACTTTTGCTTTCTTCAAATGCTTAACTGGATTCCATCTCCTTGGTATTTTCACCATTATTTTCCTTTTTGTCGTTCTATTGGTTCTTTTCGTGGGCTTCTTTTGTGGTGCCTACGACGAGTCACCAACATCCAACCTTCATCATCATCAGGTTGACCGTGTTTGACTTTGTTGATAAATAAGAACTAATGGCTAGTAAAGTCGATAGTATTTATTGATACTCCTTCTATACTCAATGATATTTTAGGTCTCAGACTCAGTGTTTTTTACTTTGTAAGTATACACGATATTTTTATATTTTTTTAGATATTACTATCATTAGCACTAAATTAAAATTCATTGTAATATTAGTTAACAACCAAAAACAGAAAAGAGAATTTATGTTTTTTGAAAGAAAAAAAGAACATTATTTTGGAACTTTGACATGAAGGAATACTTGACAGAAAATTTAATTGTTAGAAAAAAAAAAGAAGCTATAGTAAGACTGGTTTGGTCAAAGGCCAGAAATCTGAATATAAACATATAGTCTATTCTTTGGTTAAGATAGGTGAAAATATCAAAGATAAACTAAAGTTAGAGCCATTTTGTGAATGATCATAATAGTTCATCAAGATTAATAAAACTGTTATGAAACAATAAAGAACAAGAACAATATTGCAGAGAAAGAGAGAGAGAAAATTCTTATTGAATTTTGGGATGATTTACAATGGGGTAACACCCCTCTATTTATAGGGGGAAAATGACTTAGCCACAAAGTAGAACTCTCTAAAAGATAGACATTCACTCTAAATAGAGTTCTATTTATAACACTCCCCTTTGAATGTCTATTCAACAAATAATGTGCCTCGTTAAAACCTTAACTAAAATAAAACTCAATGGGAAAAAAAATTCTAGAAAAGAGAAAAGAGTACACATGTTTAGAAATGCGCTTTTTGGTTGCCTCGTTAAAAACCTTGCAAGGAAAACCCAGTGGGACAAAACCTTGTAAGGGAAAAAAAGTGCAACGCGCATTAACTCCCCCTGATGAGAGCATCAATTCACATCCGTGAGCCTTCGCATCCTGATCTTGTACACTAGCTTCTTGAAGGCTGACGTTGGTAGAGATTTTGTGAACAATCAGCCATATTATCACTTGAACGAATCTGTTGCACATTGATATCACCATTCTTTTGAAGATCATGTGTGAAAAATAATTTTGGTGAAATATGCTTTGTCCTATCTCCTTTTATGAATCCTCCCTTCAATTGTACTATGCATGCTGCATTATCTTCATACAAAATCGTGGGTAGTTTGTCACACTTCAAACCACACTTATCTCGAATAATATGTATTATAGACCTCTACCACACACATTCTCGACTTGCTTCATGAATAACAATTATCTCTGCATGATTAGATGAAGTAGCCACGATCGATTGCTTAGTCGATCGCCAAGATATGGCAGTGCCTCCACATGTAAACACATAACCTGTTTGAGATCGGGCCTTGTGTGGATCAGATAAATACCCAGCATCGGTATAACCAACAAGATCAGAACTGCAATTATTTCCATAAAATAATCCCATGTCGGTAGTTCTTTTTAGATACCGCAATATGTGTTTGATTCCATTCCAATGTCTCCTTGTAGGAGCAGAGCTATATCTTGCTAAGACATTAACTGAAAAAGTTATGTCAGGCCTTGTAGTGTTGGCAAGATACATTAGTGCACCAATTGCATTAAGATATGGTACTTCAGGACCAAGTAGCTCTTCATTCTCTTCTCGAGGTCGGAATGGATCCTTATTCACATCAAGTGATCGAACAACCATCGGAGTACTTAATGGATGTGCTCCATCCATGTAAAACCGTTTCAGTACCTTTTCTATGTAGGTAGATTGATGCACAAAGATCCCGTTTGCCAAATGTTCAATTTGCAAACCAAGACATAATTTTGTCTTTCCGAGATCTTTCATCTCGAATTCTTTCTTTAAATAATCAATTGCCTTTTGGAGTTCTATAGGAGTTCCAATAAGGTTTATGTCATCAACATATACGGAAAGTACAACAAATTTCGATGTTGTTTTCTTTATAAAAACACATGGACAAATGGCATCATTTATATAACCTTCCTTTAATAAGTACTCACTAAGACGATTATACCACATACGTCCTGATTGCTTTAGACCATACAAAGATCTTTGCAATTTGATTGAAAATATTTCCCGGGACTTTGAATTATGTGTGTTAGGCATTTTGAATCCCTCGGGAATTTTCATGTATATCTCATTATCAAGTGAGCCATAAAGGTAGGCGGTAACCACATCCATTAAATGCATGTCAAGCTTTTCATGGACAGCAAAACTAATGAGATAACGGAACGTTATAACATCCATGACCGGTGAATATGTCTCTTCATAATCGACACCAGGCCTTTGTGAAAATCCTTGTGCAACAAGGCGTGCCTTATATCTTTGTACCTCATTTTTCTCATTCCTCTTGCGTACAAAGACCCATCTATAGCCAACAGGCTTAACACCATTAGGTGGTTGGACTACAGGCCCAAAAACTTCACGTTTCGCAAGTGAATTCAGCTCTGATGGGATTGCTTCTTGCCATTTTGGCCAATCATGTCTTTGTCGACATTCTCCAACAGATTGAGGTTCAAGATCCTCATTATCTTGCATAATGCTAGATGCAACATTATATGCAAAGACATAGTCCACCACTATATCGACTCGATTCAAATTTGTCTCAATATCGATTGAATTTATTGATAGTTCCTTATTATCTTGAGTCTCGGGCTCATTGGTTTCCTCATGAATCTCAGAATTTATTAAATCGTGGATTTCTTCATGAGACTCTTTCGTAGTGTCATTTTGATCATTTATTTTCCTTTTTCTAGGATTTCGATCCTTAGAACCCAATGGTCTGCCACGTTTTAGGCGTGCTTGTGACTCATTAGCTATGACACTAGAAGATTGTCCAATAGGGACATCAATACGGATTGGAACATTCTCAGCAGGGATATGTGATTTTGTTATCCTTTTCAAATCCGTAAATGCGTCTGGCATTTGATTTGCTATTCTTTGCAAATGAATAATCTTTTGCACCTCTTTTTCACAAATAGAGGTACGTGGATCAAGATGAGATAATGATGGATTTTTCCACAAAATTTCCCGTTTGGTTTCATCAATTTCTCCCCCTAATTTTGGGAAAAATGTCTCATCAAATCGACAGTCTGCAAATCGAGCAGTGAATAAATCCCCCCGTTAATGTTTCAAGATAGCGAATAATGGAGGGCGATTCAAACCCAACGTATATTCTTAATCTTCTTTGGGGACCCATTTTGGTGCGATATGGCGGTGCTACAGGCACATATACTGCGCATCCAAAAATTCTTAAATGGGATATATTAGGTTCATGACCCAAAACTAATTGCAACGGGGAATATTTATGATAATTTGCCGGTCTGAGACGAACTAGCATTGATGCATGTAAAATGGCGTGACCCCAAACAGAAGTGGGCAGCCTCGTTTTCATGAGTAACGGTCTTGCTATCAATTGCAGACGTTTAATTAAAGACTCAGCAAGGCCATTTTGAGTTTGAACATGAGCTACATNACTCAGCAGCATTATCAAGTCTAATAGACTTAATTGGATTATCGGGGAATTGCGCCCGTAATCGAATTATTTGTGCCATTAATTTTGCAAACGCGAGGTTGCGAGATGACAATAGGCACACATGAGACCATCTAGAGGATGCATCTAGTAAGACCATAAAATATCTAAACGACCCACTAAGGGGGTGAATAAGTCCACAAATGTCCCCTTGTATACGTTCCAAAAACGCAGGGGACTCAATCCCAACCTTTGTTG
>MDKI01167141.1:0-24646 GCA_005239505.1 Nicotiana paniculata | reverse complement strand
TATATATATATATTCGACTAGTTAATGTATATAACCAAAAGATTGTATAAAATATTTATATTAAATATGTTCCTATTTTCAGAAGAGTTTAACTATTATAGATTGACAAAGTAAATGAATATTACATTGATAAGGCCATAAAAAGCTTTAAGTTTGCAGGAAAAATAATTAATTGTTTTTTTTTCCTGCGCTTCTTCGGGTGTTCTACTTTTAATTACTAGAAAACACATGAGAAAAGTAAAGAATATGGGGAAAGCCAGATCATATATAGGGATCGAAAATTTACTTTTCTTGGATCAGAGGCCAAAACATGGGAGTAAAATAAACCCCTTACTCAAAGATACAAACCAGACAAGAAATATAATTAACAGTGTAATCAAAGAATTATGTCTATTAATCAAATTATTGTTGAATGTATAATAATAAAAATAAGTGTTAACAATTCACAATTAATGTCATGGCTGCAATAATTGAAGAAAAGAAAAAAAAAATCAAAATAAAATAAAAGGGTGTTGAATGTTGATGATTTAGTAATGGCAGTCAACTAAAGGAGAAGCTGAGAAGACAATGACTTGTTCTTTTGAAGCAAAGGAGAATTTCGTCATTTCCCGGTGATCGTCTTCCGGCGCCGGTAGGTTAAGATCCAATGATAAGAAATTCCTTGTGTTTTTTGTTTGATCATGAGATTCTTCATTGCTAGTACTGCTTGCTGCAATTGTAATACTATTTGGCAATGGCCTATGTCTTCTCATGTGACCACCTAATGCTTGTCCCGAAGAGAATTCTGCTCCACATATCGAACACTCGTGTACCCTAGTCTTGTTCTTGCTGTTACTGTTATTGTTGTTGTTGTTGTTATTGTTGTTGCTGTTGTTGTTACTCGGGATTTGAAGTGATAAAGTTGTGACATGATCCTCGTTCAATTTCAAACAAGTGGCAACTTGTTCAATTGGCTTTGAATTCTTGATCTCTTCTTGGGTTGTTGATTTTGGTTTCTTATGACTTGCTCTATGTCCACCAAGTGCTTGAAATGAAGAGAAGCAACGGTTGCATGTTTTACATTGAAAAACATCCAATGAAGAGGATTGTGACTTTTGGTTATGGCCTTGTGCTAAAAGAATCAAACAATTAGCCATATCTTCTTCTTCTTCCGATGAATTTTTGGCAAATTGATCAATCCCACAGTTTGAAAGTGACGACGAGTTCGCCACGTGTCCATCCAATTCACCACCACCACCACCGCCGCTAGCGCCTTCCACGGTGCTACAAGAGCTAGTAGCAATTGTTAAAGCAAGAGGAGAAGGCGGCCTAGGTCGCTTAGTCCGCCTTCTCTTGATCACCATATTCGTATGATGATCAACATTTTCTTGCATTTGAACGAATTCCATAGTATACTCTTTGTTTTCTAGTATCATTCAAAGCACACTAAACTTTTACAAGAGATAGGGAAAAAGAAACAAAAGGAAAATAGGGCAAAGGGAAGTTTTTTCTCAAAGATGGAGAAAACGATGTAATACAGTGAGTGTTTATATATATGTTTTTTTGAGAAGTGGTAGTGAATGGTTTTTAAGAGAGGTAATGAAAAAAAGAAGCCGCCCCGTGAATAGTAATCTTGAAAATGTTCACTGTTTTCTTGCACTTAAAAACTTTGCATATATATATATATATAAAATAGGAAACTGATATATATTTATTTACATTATTTAATATAAAGTGATTGTATGTAGAGATGGAGAAGATGGAATGTAATGAGGAAAGGAGTAAGATTCGGTTGGCTTTGAAGCAAACCCATTACTTTATGCCAACGATATACCTTGTGGAGGATTGGAGTGCAAGCCTGGCACCACATATTTTCCTCTTTAATAAATTAAAATAAAACATACAATAAAATAGAAAAAAGAAATCCCTCTTTTCATTCCCTTTTGGTTAAGCAATTTTTTTTAATATATAATTATTATTACTAATAATTTGCAACCGCTTAAAGTCAATTGCCCATTGCATAAGTATGATTGGCATACTTATGGAAATACATACACTATTTTTTCACTATTTAGAAAAAAAAGAATTATTCTGAATATCTATAGGTCGAAGTACATCAAAGAAACAAATATGAAAGAGTTGGATGAGAATTGAATCTTAATTGTTCTAGATGACAAGTTTCTCATGTAAAAATACATTAAAGATATGAGGTCGAGAGTGTTAGCTCACTTGGTGGAGGGTTCAAACACGAGGCAAAGTTAAGATTTTAACTTTATAGATTATGAATTTTAAATGATATCTCAAGTGCTAATAATTGGGTTTTAAATTTAGTAATTATTAATATTTAGTGAATTATTTTTAAACAAATATATTGTTTGAACAAAAGTTACTATGCAATAGCCAGGCTTCTAGCTCCGCTCCTAGTTCAACCCTATTAGTGGCATAGCATCCCTTTCCGCCCTCTCCCACCTCCTAATGTACTACTCCTTCTGTCTCATATTATGTGTCGTGTTTCTCTTTTACACGCTCTTAAAGAAATATTAGTTAGGAAAGGGATTGGATTATTCTACCCTTATTTTTGTCTTAACATATAATCTCTCTTCATTGAGTAGTTATTCTATTAATGTGTTATCTCTATCTTGAAAAACAATTATTACTAAGGGTAAAAAAGGAAAAAATAATTAATTTTGTCTTGAAATTCTAAAATGACAAATAATTTGAGACAACTATTTTTAGTAGCCATGACTATTAATATGAGACGGAGGGAGTACAAAAACAAAGATATGACTCTAAAATCATACTCCCTCCATCTCATAATATGTGTCGTGGTTACTAAAAATAATTGTCTCAAATTATTTGTCATTTTAGCAGTTCAAGATAAAATTAATTATATTTTTCCTTATATACCTTTTATAATAAATTGCATTCACATTTAGTAAAAATATGGATAATGTCATTGATAGAAACGACACATAAATTGAGAAAATATTTAATAAAGGTAAAGTAGTCAAAACTTATTCTTTCTTAAGGGACGTTGCACAAGAAAATTACGACATATATTATGAGACGGAGAGAGTATATGCTAATTATGCATTAAAATTGAAGTAGTATTGGCATTTTGGATGAAGTAAATTAGTTGGAATTAATAATGGGAGTGAGGAAATTTGTTGAGCATATAACTAGTGGAGAGTGGACTTGGTTGGATTGGGGTACGTAGTGATGTTAATGGATGAAGCAAAATCCATGTGCAGTTGACTGACCCACCCACTTTTGTGCTACTAAAAAAACTAGGTTAATTAATTAATTGGATTATGACCCAAAAATCACGCCGGCTTTCTGAAATTCTCCTAATTAATTTTATTTGCCACTCCAATCTTGTGTTTCATCCAATGATTAGGTTTGGTAAAGTATGGAATAATGACATGTTCCCTTTACAACAACGTGTACGTCGTATTCATTTCGGATTCACATTATTTCATTAGGATTAAAAAAATCTATGTATATGAACTAAATCTTTTCATTTCATTAATTGGTACTATTATATGTTCTCTAATCAATCCCAAATTATATTGCAAAGAGCATATTTTTATTTTTTTTTAAAGTTAAATTGACCAGCAACAATAAATAACATGAATAGAGTAATAACTTATTATGACCGGAAAAATTATATTGATTATGTTTTACACTTTCGGCATTTATAACTTAAACTCTATTGCAAATAGCAATTGAGTGTCAATATACATATTCACCCTATAATTCTAGCTTCTATTTACTCTTTGGGCCATCGAGTAGGATAAAAAAATACCTATACAATTAGATCTCTTATAATTAGATAATTATAGATAAATGTCTATGCTGAATATTAATATATAACCTAGTAAAGATTATAACTAATATGCTTTGAAATTGTTTCGATTGTGTAAAAATATCTGCAATTTGAGTTTATATATCTTAAATCATTATACTTGGCCGGTCGTTACCACATTAAAAGAATTGCGACAGAAATAAGTTCATTTAATGAGGTTAAGCAAAGTGATTAGTGCAAACAATATTATTCACACTATAAGAGATTATTAAAATCTATATTTTGCTTTGGAATTGGATAATGTGCATGTGGTTAATTAAGGGTTAAGTATGTGAGTTAATTGCGTCAATATCAACCAATTTATGCCCGTGGGAGCTCCACCTTAATTAGCTAATAATCTTTCCTTATCTTAATTACTTTTGGCCCCAAAACATTTGTCAACTTGATGCATGTGGATATCCTTGTACATATTCTCACTTTTTTCCTAACCGAGTGTTCGGTATCCGCATTGAGATCGATTAAATCCAGATTCACGTCGGAAATTTCATATTAGATTAAAGCGATTCCTAATAAAGGTGATTCTATACCCGAATTCAAATACGAAATTTCCGATTAAAATAAAAGAGTACTTATCGCTCCATCACAATCGTCGTTGATGTACATACTATTAATGGTTTTATTGGTGCTCAAATTTCAACGAGGAATGTTTTGTCTTATGTCTTTTTCTTACCTCATTTAATTTGCAGGACCCATTTTTTCTTAGAATTTGCCACAATGAATGGCTTGAAACAAGGATCCTATCATTTCTGATGAGGAGATCCAGGGTTCACGTTCATCTTCAGCTTCACTACATTATTGATTCTTCGATTTTAAATACTAAGTGGATTTTTGATTGTTTTCGCATGTATTAAGAAATTTATTTTTTTAATATTTATTAATAATAAAATTGATCATATTAACTTTTATTATTTTTTCGCATAAATATTCCTAATACATACTCCAATATTATTTAGTCCAAAGATAATGTAGGAAAAAAATAATTAATTCATTCTTAAAATCTGAAAAAGTTACTTATTTTGACAACAAAAAAACCAAAGTCTCAGTCATTATGGACCGGAGGGAGTAGTATTTTGACAGTTGTGTATTTACTATATATCATCAACGAATGCAATATAATGTCTTCTGCTCAAGCTATATGTACAAAGTTAAACAACTTACAAAAAAATTAAAAGTACACTTGCGTATTACAATCTTCAAACTCTTGTCATTAGTGTTTTAAAAGGCATTTTGGAACTCATGATCCGAGGCTTGTCTCGGAAATGAGCACTTGCAAAACTCCATGATAAGCTTACATGTGAGCTAATTAGTCTGTGAGGCTTACGCTTTACGTGCCCGATTATACACCTTAAACATCTAACACTAACTCAATATTTGGAGCTCGCCCGATACATCCTATACAAATTATATGTCAAACTCCCTAATTAGCACCATTAACCCACAAAATTCTGTTATAAGTGAACGGGAAGAGTTCTATCCATCTATAAAATTTGAATGGTTGAGAGTAACTCAAAAAACGCGCTATAGTATTGCATACTTACTAATTAAGATGGTGAATATCATATTAACTTTTTTTCTAAAAATAGATATCCTCCAATTGTTGTTGATCTTCATATCTTAATTTTATGTCTCTCAAAATTAACAACCTTTTATTATTTTATTATTTGTTTGTATTGTTTATTCATAAAAGAATAATATTTTTTTATATAATACTGATAAAGTTTGTTGATTATTTACTTTTAGGATGTTTGACTAATGAATTTTTTTATTTTTTCACTTTTCTGGTAATACATATATATAACGCTGGAAATATAACAGAATAGTTGACTTCTTTAATTCCACTATTACTAAGTTCAGAAAATTCTTGGAAGAAAAGAAATGCTTCATGTTATATATATTTTTTGTGCGTGTTAGTACTCATAATGCATCTTTACTAAATTATGCAGAAGTATTACAGGATAAGGTAATTATTTATATTACTAATTGAAGTCAATAGACACGTAGCTTATAATTACCTTTTATCTGATGAAACATTCTTCAGTTCACAATCATAATTAATTTGCTGAAACAATAATTTTCTTGTGATTATGATGGCTCTATACAGAACTTAAACCAGAGCGCATTAATCAAACAATAAGCAAATTATTGAGGATAATTCTATTTATCCAGAAATGACACCAAAAGACAGATGATCAAGAAGTCGATTACAAGCTTCTCTCATTTTTTTAATTTTTTTATTGAGGTTAACTGACACCACAAACTGAGGAAATTAGTTAATGTATTATACGTTTCCTTGTAAATGTATGGTATAATAAAGAAATAAGATATGGAATGGAGAATATTTTTAATAAATAAATGGTTGGACGGCGATTATGGTAAGCTGAGTTGTAGTACTATTGTATTGAACTATATATGAAGTGAGGAATATGAAGATGAACTGAAGAAAGGGAAGATTCTTAGCGTAAGGAGATACATGTGTAACGTAGATACATTTCATAAATTATGGGCGAAATCAGAATTTGAAGTTTTATGAATTTGAATTTGTCGTCATATTCATAGCTCATTATAGTTACTGAGTGCCAATTAAATATTTACACATATTTAATGAATTTTCAAGATCTAAATAAAACTATTAAATTCGTCCAAACCCGTAAATTTTATTATCCCTCGGACTCTGTTCATGATATAGAGTATTATATTATGGTTTGTGAGAGGCACGTAACCCTCTATTATACCATATTTAATTTGCCAGCATATGTAACACAACACTACTAAATGACTAAGACTTGTACAATTCATTTTGCTCAAGTAAAGCATTTTTAATCTTAAAGTTATTGCTTTATATGACATCATTTTGTACGTAACCTCTAGAGTTGGTAGAAAGAAAACTATCATCCTCTCATGCATGGCTTGCTTTGATTCTTTATTTCTAGGAGAAGGTTATATCGGTTTTAATTTTTTTCCCTTCCTTAATTATGCTCTTCTACCATGTTATCATTAGTTTCATTACCATTTTATATATAATTTAACTAATAATTACTAATACTGTAAAAAAAACAAAAATTACACTGTAAGGTCACATTTGCATGTTAGCAGTGTTGAAGAAGCTGATCATGATAAGGATAAGTATACACGATAAGAATGATTAGATTGTATTGTAGAGTTTGTACTTAACTCAATGTAGTAATCATACATGTAGAACTCTAAACCCCTAAGTCATCTTGTAATAGCTATCACTTAGCCTAGTTTTTCGTTTGGTTTGCGACTTGTATAAATGCAGTCACTTGTAGATTTGTAAAGTATGTGAAAACACACGGTTACTGAACATAGTTCCTTCCCAACTTTGTGATTTTCTACATGGTACCAGCGCTTTCTGAAGCTACACTGCCCACACCATAAACAAGATCAAATATGGCCATAACAACACCCTCAACCCCTTTGTGTCTATCTCCTGCTTCCTTGCATCATCTGATTGACTCCTGTCCAGTTAAGTTGAAGTTGTAACAACCCCGGCGGTCGTTTTGAGAGTTGTACTTGTCGAGGTAGTCGGTTTGGGTCCGGAGAAATTTTGGAATGAAATGAGACACCAAGTCTCAAGGTTGAAAGCTTAAGTTGGGATAGTTGACCGGATGTTGACCTATGCGTAAACGACTCCGAAATGGAGTATGTTAGCTCCGTTGGGTGATGTTGGACTTAGGAGTGTGCCCGAATTGTGATTTGGAGGTCCGTAGTTGAATTATACTTGAAATAGCGAAAAGTAGAGTTTTGGAAAATTTGGCCGGGGGTGAACTTTTTGATATCAGGGTCGGATTTCGATTTATGAAGTTAGAGCAGGTCAATGGTGTCATTGTGACTAGTGTGAAAAATTTGAGGTCAATCGAACGTGATTTGATAGGTTACAACATTATTTGTAGAAGTTGGAATTCCTTAGTTTACATTAGGCTTGAATTGGGGTGCAATTTGTGTTTCGATATTGTTTGATGTGATTTGAAGGTTCGACTAATTTCATATAGTGTTTCAAGACTTCTTGATATATTTCATTGAGGTCCTGTGGGCCTCGGGTTAATTTTGGATGCTTAACGGATCGAAAATGGGACTGGTGCATGGCCGAAGCAGGGAGTCTGCTGGTGTAATCGTACCTACGGAGCTTTGATCGCAGGTGCGAGTTGAGGAGCACGGATGCGGCCAAGATTCGGTAGGACTGTGGTCGCAGGTGCGAGGAGTTTTTCGCACCTGCGTGGTCGCAGGTGTGGTGTGATGGGCGGAGAAGCGAAGTGTGCGCAAGTGCGATGGGGGATTCTGCACCTGCGATTGCGCAGATGCGAGGGAGAGGACCATAAAAGCGGAGGCCCAACTCCAGTGATTCACCGCAGAAGCGGGTGGATTGTCTCTTTTGCGACACAGAATATGCGGTTAAGTTTTCGCATAAGCGGAAGGGCTGGACAAAACACTTAAATTCAAGGGTTCGCGATTTTGCTTCATTTTAAACATTTCAAGCTCAGGTTTGGGAGATTCATGAAAGGATTTTCGAGGGGTTTCTTGAGGTAAGTCCTTTGTGCTCATTTTTAATCAATAGTCTTATTTCTCCATTGATTTTCCCACCTAGTCGGTGTGTATTTAAGGTGTAAATTAGGAGTTTGAGGCTAGGGATTTGGAGAGTTTGATTTAGGGATTTGGGTGACGATTTGGTGTCGGATTTTGATAAATTTGGTATGGTTGGATTCGTGGATGAATGGGTTTTCGGGTTTTGTGACTTTTATCAAATTTTGAGACGTGGGCCCAGGGGCCGGCTTTTGAGCCATTTTTTTTACTTTTGATCAATAACTTAATATTTTTCTTCTGGAATTGATTCCTTTAGCCCGTGTTGATTATATTGAATTGCTTATGGCTAGATTCAAGGCATTCGCAGGCCGTTTCGCGAGGCAAGGGTGTGTTGGAGTAGAGATTTGGTCGGATTGAGGTAAGTAACATTTTTAAATTTGGTTCCGAGGGTATGAAACCCTGTATTATGTGTCATGTGTTTGGTTTTGAGGTGACGCATATGCTAGGTGATGGGTGTGCGGGCGTGCGGGCGTGCACCATAGAAATTGTGACTTGGTCATTTCATGGAAATTTGTAGTTGAATAATCTGTTGTTATCTGTACATTCTGCACGTATTAGAGAAATTTAACTGCAAACCACGTTATAAATCATGTTTAGACCATGTGTTGACACTGTAGGGACCCACAAAGGTCGTGTGCATGTTGAATTATCTAGTAAATTGTTGTTTTGTACTTACTCACAATTTCATTTGCATATCATATCTCAGTATCTATTGTTCCTTGTTTATACATTATATCATTTCTATTTGGGATGATTTTCATGATTTCTGAGAGCCCGAGAGATTAGAGAAGCTGATGACTTAGTGAGGTCGAGGGACTGATTGTGGGAACATTTTTGGGGTCAGGCTGCACGCCGCAACATGTTTAATTGATTTATACCATGATTGGCTTGTTATAGCGCTTGGGCTGTAGAAGCCCTTCCGAAGTCTATATACACCCCCAATGAGCGTATGTACCTACTGAGTGCGAGTACCTAGTGCTGAGTGCCGAGTGCTGAGTGATTGGGAGGAATGAGCAATTGTGAGTTTGGAGTGAATGGGATGACTGAGTGAGTGTTGCAACCAGCCCAGCCGGTTGATGTTGCTTAGGCCCAGGTAGTCCCCATTATGACTGATGGCTAGTAGAGGAGACTAGAGATATTTGGGAGGCTTCAACCTCCATTATTTGGTGGGGCTGAGTCAGAGGATGCTCAGGGCTTCTAGGATAAGTGCCAGCGGATTTTTCGCATGACTGGTATTCAGGAGACCAGTGGGGTCTCGTTCACTACTTCAGAAGGCGGGAGGCTTATGAGAGGCGCAGACCGATCGGTGCAACACCACTTACATGGAAGGAGTTCTCCATTCTCTTTTTCCAGAAGTTCGTATGGTAGTCTCGCAGGGAGGAGCTGCGTAGACGGCTTAAGCAACTGCGTCAAGAGGGCATGTCTGTGATGCAGTACGAGATGGGATTTTCTGAGTTAGATCGTCAAGCAGTCTGGTTGGTTCTCACTTATAGGGAGAGGATTGGGAGGTTCATTGATGGCCTCACATATCAGCTGCGGTTTCTTACGACTAGGGAGACGGTATTTGGTGCTACTTTCGGCGAGGTGGTTGATATTGCTTGGCAGATAGAGATGGTCCGCAGTCAGGAGTGTGGTGAGCAGGATGCCAAGAGGCCTCGTGGATCGGGTGGTTTCAGTGGTGTCCCTTCAAGGGGTCAGTTCTACCACGGTAGGGGTCATCCTTATAAGAACGCACAAACAACTCGTCCAGATCACTGTGATGCATCCTCCAACCATGGTTCATACAGTGCTCATCAGGGTCAATCATCTCTCAGTGCCCTTCCAGCTCAAAGTTTATCCTATGCTCCATCAGTGTATGGTTCATCTATGCCAGGTCCTTCTAGCAGTTATCAGTGCTCGAGGCTCCCTTCAGTCCCCACCACCAGCACCGGGGAGTTGCTTTGAGTGCGGGGAGTTTGGGCATATGTGGAGGTAGTGTCCTCGTCGTACGTGAAGTCCAGTGCAGCAGAGGAGTCAGGCTGCTACTTCTGCACCAGTTGCTTCACCACCCGCTCAGCCAGCTCAAGGTAGGGCCTAGGCAACTAGAGGTCGCCTTAGAGGGGGAGGCCGATCAGGTGGAGGTCAGGCCCGATTCTATGCTATTCCATCCAGGATAGATATTGTTTCTTCAGATGCAGTGATCACATGTATTGTCTAAGTATGCCAATAAAGAAGCCTCTATGTTATTTGACCCTGGTTCCACTTATTCGTATGTATCATCGTATTTTGCTCATTATCTGGATATGCCACGTGAGTTCTTAGTTTCATTTGTTTATTTATCCACGCCAATGGATGATACTATTCTTGTGGACTGTGTAAATTGGTCGTGTGTATTGACTATTGGGGGATTAGAGATTTGAGTTGATCTCTTATTGCTTAGTATAGTTGATTTTGACGTGATCTTGGGTATGGATTGGTTGTCTCCATGTCATGTTCTTCTGTACTGTCACGCTAAGACCGTGATGTTGGCGATGCCAGGGTTGCCAAGGATTGAGTGGAGAGGTTCTCTAGACTATGTTCCCAAAAGAGTGATTTCATAGTTGAAGACCCAGCGGATGGTTGGGAAGGGTTGTTTACCTTATTTGGCCTTTATGAGGGATGCTGGTGCTGATATTCCTACTATTGATTCTGTTCCAGTGGTCCGATATTTTCTGGATATGTTTCCTGTAGACCTATCGGGCATGCCGCTCGACAGGGATATTGAATTTGGTATTGACTTGGTGCCAGACACTCAACCCATTTCTTTTCCTCCGTATCATATGTCACCAGTTGAGTTGAGGGAATTGGAGGAGCAACTTTAGGAACTTCTTCATAAGGGGTTTATTAGAACAAGTGTGTCTCTGTGGGGTGCACCGGTTCCGTTTGTGAAGAAGATGGATGGTACTATGCGGATGTGCATTGATTATAGGCAGTTAAACAAAGTTACAATCAATAACAAATATCCATTGACGCACATTGATGACCTATTTTTCAAGCTTCAGGGAGCGAGGGTGTTCTTTAAGATTGAATTGAGGTTTGGGTATCACCAGTTGAAGATTTAGGACTCGGATATTCCAAAGACAACATTCAGGACCCGTTATGGTCATTATCAGTTTCTTGTGATGTTTTTTGGGCTGACCAACGCCCCAACAACATTCATGCATATGATGAACAGTGTATTTCAGCGTTATCTTGACTCGTTTTTCATAGTATTCATTGATGATATCCTGGTGCACTCTCGTAGCAAGGAGGAGCATGCTCAACATTTGAGGATTGTGTTGCAGCGATTGAGGGAGGAGAAGATTTATGCCAAATTCTCCAAGTGTGAGTTCTGGCTTAGTTCAGTGGCGTTCTTTTGGAACGTGGTGTTTAATGAGGGGATTCAGGTGGATTCTAAAGAAGATAAAGGCGGTCCAGAGTTGACTAGATCGTCCTCAACTATAGAGATTCAGAACTTTCTCGTCTTGGCCGGTTATTATTGTCACTTCGTGGAGGGTTTCTCATCTATTGCATTGCCTTTGACCAAACTGACCCAATAGGGTGCAACTTTCAGGTGGTCAGATGAGTGCGAGTGGAGCTTTCAGAAGCTCAAGACTGCCTTGACCACAACTCTAGTTCTAGTTTTTCCTTCAACTTCAGGTTCTTATACAGTGTATTGTGATGCTTCTCAGATCGGTATTGGGTGTATCTTGATGCAGGGAGGTTGAGTGATTGATTATGCTTCATGTTAGTTGAAGCCCCATGAGAAGAAATACCTTGTTCATGATGTGAATTTGGCTACCATCATTCATGCATTGAAGATTTGGCGGCATTATCTCCAGTACTTGCTCAAACAAAAGGATCTAAATTTGAGGCAGCGGTGATGGTTAGAGCTGCTAAAGAACTATGATATCATTATTTTGTATCATCCCGGGAAGGCCAATATGGTAGCCGATGCCTTGTGTAGAATGGAGGTGAGTATGGGTACCCTTACATTCATTCCTGTTGGTGAGAGATCCGTTGCAATTGATGTTCAGGCCTTGGTCAACTAGTTCGTGAGATGAGATATTTCGGAGCCTAGTCGATTCCTAGCTTGTGTGTTTTCTCGGTCTTCCTTATATGTTCGCTTGAGGAAGCGCCAGCATGATGATCCTCATTTACTTGTCCTTAAGGACACAGTTCAGCATGGTGATGCAAGTGATTTGACTATTAGAGATGATGGGGTATTGAGGATACAAGGTCGGATTTGTGTTCCTAATGTGGATGGGATACGTGAGTTGATTCTTGAGGAGGCCCAAAGTTCGCGGTTTTCCATTCATCCGGGTGCTGCAAAGATGTACCAGGACTTGAGGAAGCATTGTTGGTGGAGGAGGATGAAGAAGGATAAAGTGGGGTTCGTAGCTCGGTGTCTTAACTATCAGCAGGTGAAATATGAGCATCAAAGACCGGGTGGATCAGAGACTTTAGAGATTCCAAAGTGGAAGTGGGAGCGTATCACCATGGAATTTTTAGTTGAGCTCCCACGGACTTCGAGGAAGTACGATGCTATTTGGGCGATTGTGGATCAGCCGACTAAGTCCGTGAACTTCATTCCAGTTGGGACTACTTATTATTCGGAGTGGTTGGTTGAGATTTACATTCGCGATATTGTGCGCCTTCACGGTGTGCTAGTGTCAATCATTTCAGATTGAGGCACATAGTTTGCATTGCAGTTTTGGAGAGCAGTACAACGAGAGTTGGGCACCCAGGTTGAGTTGAGCACAACGTTTAAACCTCAGACGGACGGACAGTTCGAGCGCACTATTCAGATATTGGAGGACTTGCTACGCGCTTGTGTCATTGATTTTGGGGGTTCTTGGGAATAGTTTTTGTCACTCGCAGAGTTTGCCTATAACAAAAGCTATCAGTCGAGCATTCAGATAGCTCCGTATGAGGCTTTGTATGGGAGAAAGTGTCGATCTCCGGTGGGTTGGTTTGAGCCGGGTGAGGCTAGGCTATTGGGTACTGACTTGGTTCAAGAGGATTTGGACAAGGTTAAATTGATTCAGGAGCGGCTTCGGACGGTGCAGTCTAGATAGAAGGGTTATGCTAATAGGAAGGTCTGTACTGTTGCTTTCATGGTTGGGCAAAAGGTGTTGCTTAAGATTTCGTCCATGATGGGTGTTATGAGATTCGGGAAGAAGGGAAAGTTGAACACTTGGTATATTAGGCCATTTGAGGTACTTTAGAGGATTGGAGAGGTGGCTTACAAGCTTGTTGTGCCACCTAGTTTGTCGAGTGTACATCTTTTATTACATGTTTTTCTGCTCCAGAAGTATGTCGGCGAACCGTCTCATGTTTTGGATTGCAGCACGGTTCAGTTGGATGGTAATTTGACTTATGATATAGAGCCGGTGACCATTTTGGATCTGCAGGTTCGAAAGTTCAGATCAAAGGACATAACTTCAGTGAAGGTGCAATGGAGAGGTCAGCTAGTTGATGAGGCTACTTGGGAGACCGATAGATATGCGGAGCGGATATCTACACCTATTTGAGACTCCAGGTACGTTTCTAGACCCGTTCGAGGACGAACGTTTGTTTAAGAAGGGGAGGATGTAACGACCCGACCGTTTTCTTTGAGAGTTGCAGCCTCGTTCCCCCATTTACTGATCATTTTGTACTTTAAAGCTAGTCCGTTCAAGTTTGGAGGAATTTCAGAATGAAATGAGACACTTAGTCTCAAGGTTGAAAGCTTAAGTAAAAATGGCTGACCGGATGTTGACCTATATGTAAACGACTCCGGAATGGAGTTTTGATGGTTCCGTTAGCTTCGTTGGGTGATTTTGGACTTAGGATCATGTTCAGATTGTGATTTGGAGGTCCGTAGTTGAATTAGGCTTGAAATAGCGAAAATTGAATTTTTTGAAAAGTTTGACCGGAAGTGGACCTTTTGATATCAGGTTCGAATTACAATTTTGGAAGTTGGAGAAGGTCTGTGGTGTCATTTGTAACTTGTATGAAAAATTTGAGGCCAATCGGACGTGATTTGATAGGTTTCGACATCATTTGTAGAAATTGGAATTCCTTAGTTTACAATAGGCTTGAATTGGGGTGTGATTCGTGTTTTGATGTTGTTTGATGTAATTTGAAGGTTCGACTAAGTTCGTATCGCGTTTTAGGACTTGTTTGTATGTGTTGGTTGAGGTCGGGGTGGGGGGAGGTGGGAATCGGGTTGATTTCGGATGGTTAATAGATCGAAAATGGGACTTGGTGCATGGCTGAAGCAGGGAGTCCGCTTGCATAATCGCACATGCATAACATTGATCGCATGTGCGAGCTTGCACGTGCGTGCTGAGGAGAGAAGTTGCAACCAATATTGGGGAGGATTGGCGCAGAAGCGAAGTGTGCGCAGGTGCGATGGGGAATTTCGCACCTACGATTGTGCAGATACAAGGGAGAGGACCACAGAAGCGGAGACTCAGCTCCATTGGTTCACCCAGAAATGGCTGGATTGTCTCTTCTGCAACCCACAGATACGGTTAAGTTTTCGCAGAAGCGGAAGGGCTGGACAGAACATTTAAATTCAAGGTTCGCGATTTTTGTTTCATTTTAAACATTTCAAGTTCGGGTTTGGCGATTCTTGAGAGGATTTTCGAGGGGTTTCTTAAGGTAAGTTCCTTGTGCTCATTTTAATCAATAATCTTGTTTCTCCATTGATTTTTCCACCTAGTTGGTGTGTATTTAAGATGTAAATTGAGAGTTTGAGGCTAGGGATTTGGAGAGTTTGATTTGGGATATGGGTGACGATTTGGTGTCGGATTTTGATAAATTTGGTATGGTTGGACTCGTGGATAAATTTGGTATGGTTGACTGTTGCTCTGAGGGGATGCATTTGACTTTCATTTCTGTTGCACTTCAGTTGTCATATATCACCGTCTTGTAATTTCCGAGAGTTATTATATTCTTTTTCACTTAAACTTGACATGGATTAACTGTTGTGGACTAAAAGCATATCTACCTTCCTATGTTGAAATTACTGTAATTGAACTATAACTGTGAAGATCGTCACTAATTTCAGTCCTTTTATTTAGTCTTGTTACTTACTGAGTTGGTTGTACTCACGTTATACCCTGCACTTCGTGTGCAGATCCAGGTGTTTCTGAACACCGTGGGTGTTGATTCCTTCACGCAGTTGATCTTTTGGGAGATTTCAAGGTAGCTTCCCGGCATTTCGCAGACCTTGTCCCTCTTTCCCTATCTTTCCATCTTAGGTATTTAGTTTCAGACCATTATAGACAGTACTCCCAATTTTGTGATGTTTAGACGCTCATGTATTCAGTGAAACCCTGATGTTGGGAATTTCTGTATGGGATTTTGTTTTTCTATCCATTTTGAGAGTTTTGTTGACTAAAACCTGTGTTATTCTTATTTTTAATTTTAAAATGTGGAAGTATTTGAAGTGTCGGCTTTCCTAGTACCACGTTAGGCGCCATCACGACAGGCTAAGTTTTGGGTCGTGATAGAAACCATCAATGTATCTAATCTGGCAGGACACAAATACTCCAATTGATTCAAGTGATGAAGGTGACAAACTTGATCTAGGAAGGCAAGCCAGACACAAGAAGTTCATCTACTTCTACTGGAGCTGATAAGGCTGTCGATAAAGGTGATGACAACACTGACAGAGAGGAAAAAGATGTGCTCCTGAGGAGTTGGATCTGTGCTACAATGACTGAGGAAAGTATGTATTTCATCGTGGGATTTTTAACTGCCAAAGAAATGTGGGAATGCCTAGAGGAAGCATACCTGCAGGCAATCAAGGATAAGGAATTTCAACTTCACTAACAACTGCAAAACAGCATGCTAGGAACCAAAAGACTTGATGAATATCTGAAGGAGTTTAATGGCATATGTGAAGGTCTTTCAGCCATACACAAGACAGTTGACGAGGACAGCAAATTGATAAACTTTTCTAGAGGACTTGGTCTAAAGTACAAGACCTTTAGGACTGGCATGCTGGGAAAGGCTCCATATCCTACCTTGAGCCAATTTGTCAATTCTCTTAGATGATTTGACATGAGAGGAGATGAAGAAGAAATGGCTCAACAAGGCTAAAATATGGCCTTTGTTGCTCAAAGAGGAAGTGGTCATGGGGGTTATTCTAATAGAAGAGGGAACTCAAACTTCTCCTCAAGAGGAAGAGGTTTCAGACCTGCAGGACAAGTCAGCAACCAGATTAATCAAGCTACTCAGAACACTGCAAATTCAAGTCAGCCAAAGGGCAAGGAAAGTTGTCAAATATGTGGAAGAAACAACCATACAACTTTAAAATGCTTCTATATGTGGTACTATTCCTACTAGGCTACAGAGGATTTTCCATAAGCCTTTTCTGCTGTTAACCTGCAGAATACACAGGCTGAAGATGAAGCTATGTATGTTGACTCTGGTGCAAGCAGCCACATAATCAATTCAACAGGTAATCTGTCAAACCTTCAACCTTATAATTTTTTTGATAAGATAATAGTTGGAGATGGATCTAAACTTGACGTCACACGTATTGGTAATACAACAAAATCTAGACTTAAAGTAAAGGAAATTCTAGTTGTTCCTAAGATAAAAAAAAAACTGTTGTCAGTTAGTAATCTTGTTAAGGACAATTTTTGTACACTTGAGTTTGATGAATCTGATTTTGTTGTAAAGGACAAGAGCTCATGGAGACTTATGGCCAAGGTATCTAAGAAGAATGACCTATATGCACTGGAGGACAATAACTTCTATGCCCTATCTGCATCAAAGGAGTGGAAGAATACATACAGTATTTGGCATGCTAGATTAGGACACCCTAGTTTGAAGTCTTTAAACATTCTTAGTAGTAATAAGTGTATTGATGCCAAGTACCAGAATACACTCATACTGTTTGTGTTAGTTTTCAGTTATGGAAAGTATGTAAGCTTCCATTTGAATTGAGAATTAAGATTGAAAAAGAGTCTTTGCTCAAAATTCACTACGATCTTTAGGGTCCATCACCTGTTGAATCATCTCAACACATGAAATACTATGTGGTGTTTGTTGATGACTGTACAAGATATACCTGGCTCTATCCACTAAGAAAGAAATTTGAATTCTATGAGACCTTTGTTAAGTTTCAAAAGATGGTCGAGAAACAATTCACAAAGACTATTAAGATTCTTCAGTGTGATGGAGGTGGTGAATTTAACAGCACTGCATGTGTTGAACACCTAGATAACTGTGGTATTGTTAGACATATATCATGTCCTCACACACCTGAGCATAATGATGTTTCTGAGAGGAAACACAGACATATAGTAGAAATGGTCTGACTTTTTTGTTTCATGAAAAGTAGCCACAGTTCCTTTGGGTAGAAGCCTTCTTGAAAACTGTATTCTTAACTAAAAAAAGGCCTTCATCAGTGTTACAAATGGTAACTCCATTATTTAAGCTCTTTGGAGAGCATCCAGATTATAATAGTCTAAAAGTTTTTGGATGCAGGTGTTTTCCTTACTTGAAAGGAAAAACAAAATTCTCTGCAAAGACTTATCCTTGTGTGTTTATTGGGTATAGTAGACTTCATAAAAGCTATAGGTGCTACCACCCACCTACCAGAAGAATGTTTGTCTCAAGATATGTGGTCTTTGATGAGAGCACATTGCCCTATGTGCAACCAGATGCACCACCAGACTGTTCAAGTGATTCTACTCACATTGCTACCTTCTATGAGTTTTTCTTCAAGTTGCAGGATACCTCAAGCTCAGATGTGGAATCTTCTAATTCAGGGAAAGTGTTTAATGGATCACCATTAAGTGATAAAGGTGATCAACCTACAACTGATGTGAATACACCACCACCAAGTGATCAGTCCACACCTAATTCTCCATTTGATTCTCCTGCTGATGCTCAAGATGAGACTGTTGAGCCTACACCAAAAACTAACCACAATGTTGAGCCTGCTGAATCTACTTAAGTAGTAGTTCCTGCAAGAACATATGATCATATCATTACTTGCAGCTGCTGAACCTCAGTTCACTAGATCAAGTGAAGAACCAAACAGCTCAGCTCAGGACAGTGCATCCTATGACTATAATGTGTTTTCTGTTTATGATCTACAGGGAATTAAACTTGAAGTTGACTTGTCCCATTGGTTCAACACTGAACCTAATCAGGATACACAAGCAATACCAACACAAGAAGAACCCACTAATGATACAGAACTAGTAGAGCATATATCAAATGCACAAAAGCATCACATGGTGACAAGACATAAATCAAAACACTTATTAGTGAGACACATGTGTCTGGTAACAGATAAGGAGCCACAGACTATAAATGAGGCACCAATCTCACTAGAATGGATTGCATCTATGCACGAGGAGATTAATGCACTTCACCAAAACAAGACCTGGACAACTTGAAGGAGTAGATTTTGAAGAAACTTTCAGTCTAGTTGTTAAAGCAACCACTATAAGAGTAGTCCTCTCAGTAGCTGTGAGTCTGCACTGGTGTATCAGGTAACTAGATGTAAAGAATGCATTTCTGCATGGACATCTATAGGAGTAGGTGTACATGAGTCAACCACCAGGTTTTAAAGATCCTAGACATCTTGACAGTGTGTGCCTTCTAAAGAAAGCATTGTATGGCCTTAACCAGGCACCTAGAGCCTGGTTTGACAGGTTCAGTCTACATTTGCTTCACCTTGGGCCTAAGTGTAGTAAGGCAGATTCCTCACACTTTGTGATGCACTTTAAAAGAGGCACATTCCTTCTCCTTTTGTATGTTGATGATATAATTGTCACCGGGATTCACACTGCACTAATTTCAGAAATCATTGGTGAACTAGGGAAGGAGTTTATTATAAAGGACCTTGGTCCTATGCACTTTTTCTTAGGGGTCAAGGTCACATACTTTACTAGAGGCATTTATCTGAATCAAAGAAAGTATGTCACATAATTACTTGCCAAGACTAGCATGGAACTTGCTAAACCAATAAGCACACCTCTAGCGCAGAAGCATGGTCTACAAGAAGCTGTAGATGATTCAGTGGATGCTTCACTATACAGGAGTATTTTCGGTAGTCTGCAATATTTAACTCTCAGAAGGAAAGACATAGCTAATGCAGTAAATTTGGCAAGTCAATTCATGCAAAGTCCAAACAACACTCATTACCAAGCTGTAAAAATGATACTTAGATATGTGAAGGGCACAACTGAGTATGGTATAAGAATCTTGTCTCAGTCACCATTCAGGTTATATGGTTTCTCTGATGCAGACTGAGGATGGTTCCCTATGACTAGGATATCAACTACAGGCTACAATATCTACCTAGGAGCTAACTGCATATCTTGGACATCCAAGAAGCAACACATAGTGGCAAGGCCTAGTGCAGAAGCTGAGTTAGAGCATTGGCCTCGACAACAACTGAAATGACATGGATAACCTACATTCTCCATGACATTGGGGTTCGTTTATAAACTGCACCAACATTGTTCTATGATAACTTAAGTGCACTATATATGATAGTTAATCCAGTAATGATTGCCAAAACAAAGCATGTTGAGATGGACTATTATATTGTTAGAGAAAGGTTGATAGTAGTGAGCTTGTCACAAAGTTTGTTAGATCAAAATACCAGCTAGCTAACATTCACACTAAGATATTGACTAAGAAGATGTTTGCAGGTTTTTGAAGCAAGATAGGAGTGGTAAATCCATTGCTTACTAGCTTGAGGAGAAGTGTTGAAGAAGCTGATCATGATCAGGATAAGTCTACACGAGATACGGATGGTTAGATTGCATTATAGAGTTTGTACTTAACTTAATGTAGTAGTCATACATGTAGTAGAACTCTAAGCTCCTAAGTCATCTTGTAATAGCTATCACTTAGCTAGTTTTTCGTTTGGTTTGTGAGTTATATAAATGTGGTCACTTGTGGCTTTGTAATATATGTGAAAACACACGGTTACTGAACATAATTCCTTCCCAATATTGTGATTTTCTGCAAGCAGATAACTTGACTTATCTTTAATATTAAAATTTTTTTATGTTGGGCTAAATCAACCCAAAGATATTCTTAACATGGTATGATATTATACGTTTTGGACCACGTACGGTTTTTCTCAATAGCTACATCTCTCTTTTTTCTTAACCAAAAAACAAAAATATCTCTTTGAAAAATTGTGGTACAATCAGTATGTTGTTATAAATATATATTATAATATGGATGAAGATCCCTGAAGGATTTAAATACCTGAAGCATATATTTCAAAGTCTTGAGAAATGTATTCAAACAGATTACAAAGGTCTTTGTACGGTTTAAAGGAATCTACGCGCATGTGGTATAATCGCCTCAATAAATATTTGCTGGAAGAAGGTTACGTAACAGATATTATTTGTCGATGTATTTTTTTATAATAAAAATGTCATCAGAATTTGTCATACTTGCTGCTTATGTTGATGACATAAATCTTGTTGGAACTCCAGAAGAGCTCCTAAAGGCAATTGAATATATTAAGAAAGCTGTGATGAAAGATCTTGGAAAGATAAAACTATGTCTTGGTCTACAAATTGAATATTTTGCAGACGGAATCTTAATCCACCAATTTTCCTGTACAAAAAGGGTCTTAAAATGTTGTTACATGGACAGAGCACACCTATTGAGTACACTTAAAGTGAATAAGGATCCGTTCTTACCTCCAGAAGAGGATGGTGAACTTCTTGGTCCTGAAATACCCTATATCAGTGCAATTGGTACACTTATGTATCTCGTTAATGCTACAAGGCCTGACATAGTATTTTCTGTTAATTTACTAGCAAGATATAGCTCTTCTCCTACACAGAGATTTGGGTATTTGATACAACGTCTTTATCAGGGGGAGTAAAGTATGCACTGTACTCTTTTTCCCTTGCTCAGGTTTTTTTCCACTGAATTTTTCCTAGTAAGGTTCTTACTGAGGCGTCTTGCAATGTATATTATTAGTGTACTCTTTTTCCTTGACTAGGAATTTTTCTCACGGGATTTTTCTTAGTAAGGTTTTAACGAGGCACATAATAATGAACATCCAAGGGGAGTGTTATGAAAATATTATTGTGGATGTTCATTTATTACTCTGTTGTAGATAATCTTCCTGAAGAAGATTATCCATTTAGTACTCCATTGAAGTTTATCTACAAGCAGCTTATGGAGGCAGGTTGCAAGCAACTCAATGAAATGACTTTCAACAGCTTCTTGGTTTGATGAGATTTTTAAATCGATCAGAAATAGTGGTGGAAAATATTATCTACAAATTCAACGTTTGAGAAGATGGTATACAAGATTGGAATGCGGAGACTCAAATAGTTGAAACAAGGTTGTCATCAGGGGGAGTAAAATATGCGATGCACTCTTTTTTCCTTACTAAAGTTTTTCCCCACAGGGTTTTCCGTATAGTGTTTTTAATGAGGCAGCAATGCGTATTACTAAATATGTGTACTCTTTTTCCTTCACTAGGATTTTTTTCCCACGGGATTTTTCCTAATAAGGTTTTAATGAGGCACATTATCTTTTAATGAACATCCAAGGGAGAGTGTTATAAATATATATTATATTATGGATGTTCATTTAGTAATCCGTTATAAATAAGGTTCCTGAAGAAGCTTATCCATATGAAACTCCGCCGTAAATATGTTTATCTATTTGGTACTCTATTGGAAATAAGCCTCTTGAAGAAGCTTATCATTTCGGCATTCCATTATAGATAAATACCCCCGTTAGAAGATTATCTATATCTGATGCAGTAGCAGCTTTCAAGCAACTTACAATCAGCTTACACATCGCTTGCAGTAGCAGCTTACAAGTAACTTACAATCAGCTTACACATCGCTCGCAGTAGCAGCTTACACAGCAGCTTGCAGTAGCAGCTTACACAACAACTTTTTTTCTTCTATAAATAGAGGAGATTTCATTTCATTATGTACATCAGTTTGAAAGTTGAATAATATATCATTCTCTCTATATTTGTATTTAATTTATTTATTTAGGGTCGTTATTTTATAATATATGTAACATTGTTACCTGTAACTCAAGAATCACGACATATTCACGTCGTTCTACAATAATTCCAAATGATATTGATATTATATTAGAAAATTTAACTTAAAAGAGAACAAATACAAGCTGGTTTTTTTCCCCTTGATTATGCGCACACGGCACCCCTCTAGACAATATGTCTAGAGAGGCAAGTCTATATAAAATACATACATATTTTTTTAGTTTCCCCCAATATCCGATATTTGTATTGGAGTCCGATTATATCCGAATTTGTGCCGCATAAGACCCATTCAAGAGGAACGATTCCTACCAAAGATTTTTCATACCCAGGACTCGAACACGAAACCTCTAGTTAAGGGAAGAGCAGTCTCATCCGTTGCACCACATCCTTTAATAGTATACATATTATTGCTTCTTTCTCTTTTTCTTTCTGTTTTTATTTTAAGAAATTATTATATAGTACAAATATGAAAGGGACTCTCGGAGCAACGGTAAAGTTATTCGTATGACCTAGAGGCCATAGGTTCAAGTTGCGGAATCAACCATTGATACTTGTATAGAGATAGTTTGCCTATATCACACTCTTTTGAGTACGGTCCTTCCTCGAACTTTATGTGAGCGCGAAATACTTGATACACCAAATGCTCTATTATTTTATTACAAATATAATACGTATGTGATTGTCACAACAATGTATAGGTGTATATTATGGATGTATCTTTTCCGAAGCATCGAAGAAATGCAAAGCAAGTAAGCAAGTGACTTTCTATTGTACTTCAACATTATTCTATTTTAATTTCTAACTAAACAAAACCAAGTATTCTCTCCACTAAAGTAGCACTATAGGGACTTGAATTATTGAGTATACTTTGCATGTTTTAGTGGGTTGAGCTCCACTCCTTTTCATAATTAATCATAATCATATCCAATTATCCATTTGGAGCTGCAAAATAGAATGTTCTTCCAACATTATTTATGATTAGATTTATAAATTAGAAATCAATATTTCAGACTTGAAAAAAAAGATCACTTCTCTATTTGGAAAAAATAAAAAGGGACTGGGAAAATTAGTTGGATAACTCATAACTGCTCTAGTTGGTGAGATTTTAGAATATTTTCATTGTCTTATAGTATTTCGACTTGTTTATCGCGAGTAACAACTAATTTAAAGAATAAAAATGTTAGTAGGTGTACTAAAAAATAGAAAGTAAATGATATTGAGAGATCTTATGGGAATGTCAACTCATTTGCTTCTGAAAGTACCTGACGTTTAATATTATTAATTAAGTGAGATTAATAAACCCTAATCCGAAAAAGGTGACCTTTTTAAAAATATTTTGGAAAAATAGATAGAATGTTATATATTATCATTAATTTGATTTACTCTCATTATCCTTCGTACCATTGACCTTGCTCTTGAGTTTGTGGCAAATAGTTTTATAAGCAGATCAAACTAATGGGTGTGAAAGGGATTAGTCAGGTCAAGTGAACAAATTAAAACATGTTGAGTTAATTAATAGATTTGGGGTGTGTTCGGTATGAAGGAAAATATTTTCTAATTTTTTCATATTTGGTTGGATTAAATGTTTTGGAAAATATTTTCCTCATGAATTTTTTTTCTTCCGATTGGAGAAAAATATTTTCCCTATCAAGAGAAGGGAAAATAGTTTCCAAAATTCTTTCTCAACCTACCCCACCCTATTCTCTATCCCCACCAACCCACTCCACCCCACCCCATCCCCACCCTAAATAAAAATATTACTATTAATAGTACTTTCTTTTCATGTTATAGATATATTTTTTTCATTTCAATAAATGAGTATTTTTTTTTCATGGTGTAAATTTTTTTTTTTTTTTTAACAAAAAATTACTTTTTTTCATGATGTAAAAAAAGTTTGTTTTTTTTCATTTCAAAAAAATGAGTATTTTCTTTTCATGATGTAGAAAAAGTATTTTCTTTTATTTTAATAAAATAAGTACTTTATTTTCATGTTGTAGAAATAGTACTTTCTTTTCAACCAAGAAAAGAGTATTTTTTTTAGTTATAGAGCACAAATTTCATCGTTATTTTTTCGTAAAAAAGTAAAGCAACACATTGATTCCTTTAGATTTCTGTGAATTTTTAGAAGACTAATTAAATTCTTAAAGCAAATAAAATCCTGAAAATGTTGAGTATTTGGGGGGGGG
>ML364245.1:80085-109691 GCA_005239505.1 Nicotiana paniculata | reverse complement strand
CTACAAAGTAATAAAGAAAATATGTACAAATCGATGTTTTGCCGTCCGTATCCACTCTAATCTCGAATCTCGAATCTCCCCAATCTCTCCCTGTAGTTGTGTTTTAGGAGTCTATTTATAGGTTTAGGGTGAACCCTAACCGTGTAGGAGACTTCTATTTCAATTAGAAAACACTTGAACCCGTCAAAACTCGGATTTGGCCGAACTGGGCAGCCCCTGGCATTTGGACCCAAACGCCTGGCTAACGCAAGGCTAGGGCTGGCGTTTCAGCCCAAATGCCTGGCTAACGCCAGGGTTGGGCTGGCGTTTCATCCCTAACGCCTGGCTAACGCCAGGTAGGGTCAGGGTGTTTGGCTCTGTCGCCCGGCTATCGCCCGGGTGTCTCCTTTCGCGTATCTTTCGACGTATTTGCATCTCTTTAGCTCCGTTTCCATCTCCACTTCACCTACACATGAAATAAACTCCATTAAGCACATAACAAGTGTATTTTTATCATTAATGCGCATAAAATGTAAGGTATATCACATGTTAAACTATGCAATTTAGTCTCGCATCAATGTTCTATGGCTTTGAGCCAAGTGAGGGAGTCTACTATCGACGCTCAGATTGCATGTTCATATGTTATATTAGTTTTAGTCTCAGGTATATTGTGGATAGGTTATGACTTGTAGAGGTTGACTTCGAGGATGACTCGAGTAAGGAATTTCTGGATGCATGGTGTGCTACACTTCATGGATATATGGAAATCTTGAAGGGATTCAGATTTGTTATTTGTTGCGGGTGTGATGTGAAAGGAGAAGTGGATTTACTCGGTAGTATAGAAGTGAGGTTACTTCTTTGGGTATTTTTGTGTTAATGGAGCACACGTTGTTCGGCTCGTATTGACGGTGCACTTGAGACTAACGAAGAGTGGATAACTCTCGAGAGGGTTCTAGTGAGTTCTAGATTTATATGTGGTATTTGAGGATTTTCCCAGATTTTGTATATGGCTAAGATATGAGATTTTTATTGGGTGGTGTCGAGACTTGTAGTGTTTCTGTATCATTATGGATTCTAAATTTCAGTATCAGAAATGATAAAAGGAAATAACTTCAGATTCACATAAGATCTTTTCTATGTGTGTATCTCAGATGTGGTATTTTTGGTTCTTAAGAGGGAATATAGTGGCTTATGGGCTTTAGAGCGACGTGGTTTCATGCTAGTATCTCTTGTGTTGAGCTTTGTTCAAGGATTCTTGGTATATCGACAAGGAAATTTGTTAATTGGAAGGTAATTCAGAAGAAACTCAGAGAAATAGGACAACTTGGTAGTATGTTAGATCAACATGGTAATGGATATGATCAGTTCTTTTGTTTTTTTATGTGATGAGGCGTTACCGATGTTTTGCAACAATACTCTTGGGTTTGGCGGCTTGCGTGACTTGGTTGAGTTATAGGGATTCAGTTCTGATGGCTTGGTTTTGTGCTAATGGGTTTCGAAAAGTTCTCGATGATTCCGACTATGGCTTGGGGCAGATGTTTTCGATATGAATGAGGAGTATGTTGGATGTTGTGATCTCCTCTTGGATGGGAGTCAAGTAAAAGATTTCTGGTTGACAGAATTTGTATTCCGTTTGTGATTTAGGGTTAATAATGGGGTTCTCGTATTTTCCTATGATGGCATGATGGATGCGGTGTGACGTGCGGGATCGAGTTTGGCATGTACAAGTTGCGGTTAAGCTTTGATGGGAAGATCATGGGTTCTAGACAGCATGGGCAGTTTCATATGGGTAGAAGAATGCTAGCACTATTTGGTATCACCTTAGAAGGGTGCACATCTCAGAAGACGCCCTGAAATTGACTGGCGGATGTTTTATTGTATTACGGTAATCGCCTGGTTGATTCATTGATGATGTTTAGATTTTGCTATGTGGAATGGAAGAATTATGGGAGTATTTCTCGTGATATGGTTGTGTATGGAGGATGCATCAGTCATTTGAGTGGTGGAGTTGGGATTACATGTGGAGGTTCATGTATTCTTGGAGTTTAGGGATCAGGCATTCTTAGAGGCAGACTATTCCTTGGTTAGGGACTATAAAGATATGGCCAGATTTATACAGCTGAGGGTATGTATTATGGATAGGTTTCAATGGATCTTTGGGAAGGTTATCTACCTATGTCGGGAGGATCAAAATTGATTTGGAGGCCATTGGTAGGGCTAATGAGAATATGTATTCTACATTGGGTCAGATTTATTTACTCTGCATAGCTATTGTTGAGAGGTGTGTCACCGGTTAGAGTTGATATTATTC
The DNA here is from genome assembly GCA_005239505.1 of Nicotiana paniculata. Classification (NCBI taxonomy): domain Eukaryota; kingdom Viridiplantae; phylum Streptophyta; class Magnoliopsida; order Solanales; family Solanaceae; genus Nicotiana; species Nicotiana paniculata. Next base: position 107,401 of record ML364245.1, on the reverse strand, counting down.
GTGTTCTGATATGTTCCATGTAATTCTCTCTTATACTATAACGGATTGTGAGACTCTTGATTATTTACACACATGATGCAGTTCTATTTGGGCCTTGTGGCAGAATTCGAGCGAGATGTTCTTGGGTGTTGAATGATTGATTGCGCCTTGGTTATGGTCTTCCTAATTTTAGTATATAGTGTTATGCATTTCTCCATGGTTATGATCACGCACTTTGCGTGTTTGTCTTTGGCATGTACATGGTTGCTGATTATGGGCACATAGCTCTAGGTATTCCATGTGGATTGGTATTTGGATTGGGTCACGCATCGCATCGAGTTATGTTGGGATATGATCATTTGTGCTTATTTCACGTGTTTGTTTCTCCTTTGTGTGATGGGTTCATGGAATTGTGCTTCGTGGTAGTTTCTGTTGAGCTTGCAGATTCTCTTATTTTGATTCTCTTTCCATCATTTGGGTACATTCGAGTTGTTGCCTGTTTGGTGCACGGAGTGCAAGGTAGGTGGATTGAGGTGGTGTTGGTGTTGTACGTCAGTCGAGAAACATTTACTGGATGAGATGAGGTTAATGGACCTGGAATGAGTGCTATTGGATTTGATTAAGGTATGTTTGTAAGAATAACATCTCTACTCAGCTTAGAATTTGGCTATGGGTCTTATCGGGCATGAGAGCTCAACGACTTTTTGATATGGTGAGTGGTTATGAGTATCTGCATGTTTCTTTCATCGTTGGTAGCATACGAAGGTTCAAAACAAGGTTTCAGTTGATATAAGGTTTATTACCGGTACCGGGTTTGTTATTGAGCAACTATTATGGTCGGAAGCATTGCTATGAGTATTTGAGTTATGTGGTATATCTTGTGATTATGTCGTGGAATGTAGTTATGGATTGATACAATTTGTACAGACTTATACAGTGTATATATGCGAGAGTCGGGTCCCATGATGGATTTTGGATGCAGAGATTGGATTCTTAGGTTTGCAGACTAAGGTTGAGGTAAGGATCTTTAGTTATGTTGTGTAGTCAGGCTAAAATGGTTTGTGGTGATGTAGGATCACCCATGGACATGTGTATGATGAGTTGATTTAGTGATTTGACGTCTTTGTTATGACTCTTGGCACGTTCGAGGATGAACATATGTTTAAGTGGGGGAAAATGTAATGACCCAGCAGGCCGTTTTGAGAAATTAGATTTGGTTTGATGGTTTGAAGTTGAGTAGCTTCATATGATGTATTATGATTTGTGTGTGTCGTCGGTTTTTATTTTCGAGTGGTTCGGGATTGATTTGGAAGAATGATTCTCAACTTGTAAGCTTTAAGTTGGAAGAGCTGACCAAGTTTGATTTTTATGTATTTGACTTTGGATCGGGATTTTGATGGTTCCATTAGGCCAGTATATTGATTTTTGACTTGGACATATGCTTGGATTTGTATTTGGATGTTTCTAGAAGGTTTTGACACTATTTGGCGAAAGCTCGCAATTTGAAGGTTTAGAATATTCATAAGTTTGATCAGGAGTTGACTTTGATGACATCGGGTTCAGATTGTTGTTCCAAGAATTGGAATAGGTTTGTTATGTCATTTGGAACTTGTGTGAAAAATTTGAGGTCATTTCGAGTTGATTTGGTATGGTTCGACACGAGTATTGAAAGTTGAAAGTTCATCAGTTCATTAAGCTTGAATTGAGGTGTGATCCGTCATTTTGATATTGTTATGTGTTATTTGAAGCCTTGAGTAGGTACGTTTTATGTGTTGAGACTTGTTGGTATATTCGTACGGGGTACCGAGGGGCTCGGGTGCGTTTCGGATGGGTTTCATACCATTTTGGATCATGTGGGTAACTGCTGGTTTTGGCAGGGATTTAGTGTGATCGCACCTGCGGAGCATGGGGCGCAGGTGAGGTGGCCGCAAAAGTGGCACCGGAGGCGTAGAAGCGGAAGTAGTGGCCTAGGATCTGGGTCCATAAATGCGGAGATTGATCGCACAAGCGGAAGCGTAGATGCATTAGGGGGTCTGCATATGCGATGTTAGCAAAAGTTGGGCGTATGTTCAGATGTGATGGTCGTTCCACATATGCGAGCTTGCAGATGCAAAGTATTGTCTGCAGATGCGATTGGAGGTTTAAGGGGTTCTCACATAAGCGAAGTTTTGGTCGCAAAATCGACGCCGTAGATGCGGCATTTTTACCACAAATGTAGATATGCCTGGGCAAAACATATAAACTTGAGGGTTGAGTGGTTTTAACACATTTGGATATTTGGAGCTCAATTTTGGGCGATTTTAGAGAGTAATTTCACCACATGTATTGGATTAGGTATTTTTGACTCGGATTTTATTATTTTACATGATCCATCTTCGATTTTGGCATTTTGATTATGAATCTAAAAGAGAACTTGAGAGTTTTTGTCTAAACTTTTCTAAAGTGAACATTTGAGATTTTAATATTGATTAGGATTCAGATTTGAGTGAAATTAGTTTGGTTGGACTCGTATTCTAATGAGTTATTGGAATTTATGAGTTTTTTTGGGTTTTGAAGTGCGGATCCGGGTTGACTTTGAGTATTTGATTAAATATTCTACCTTTATCGTTTGGATTTATTTTCTATGGCATTATTTGATGTTTTGAGTTGCTTTTGGCTAGTTTTGAGCCGTCCGGAGGTCGATTCACGCGGGATGGCATTTCTAGAGTATTATTTGGCTTGTTCGGCATTTGATTTAGTTTGATCGAGGTAAGTAACATATCTAAACTTGAATTTTAGGGTAATTAAACTCGAAACTATATTATATGAGATGTGTTGGGGTGACACATATGTTAGGTGACATGCGTGCGTGCGTGCACCAGATTATTCATGTCAAGTGGAATTTAATAAAATCTTTATACCGGTAGCTCGGTTAGAATCAATTCATATATTGATGGCATATGCCTCTTTTAAAGGTTTTATATTTTTTCAAATCGATATTAAAAGATCATTTCTATGGGGTTTTATTGATGAAAAATGTCTATGTAAAACAACCTTCTGGATTTAAAAATTCACAATTTAGTTATATGTGTTTAAGTTGACTAAAGCTCTCTAGGGACTCAAGCAAGCGTCTCGAGCCTGGTACAACAGATTGAGTTCATTTCTTACTGATAATGGATTCTGAAGAGGTAAGATTGATACTACTCTCTTCATAAAAAGATCATCATCAAATAATCTCATTAGTCAAATCTATATTGATGATATTATATTTAGAATTATTAACCCTCATCTATTCAAGAAATTTTCAAATGCGTATAATGGGGGAACTTGCATTATTTCTTGATCTTATACATCAATCATAAATAAGCATTTTCATATATCATACCAAATACACCAAGGAACTGATACAAAAATTTGGAACAAGCAATATAAAGGCTCTTGGAACACCTATGAGCCCATATACCACTATTGACAAGGGCGAATGACAGATTTTAGTAGATGAATCTAAATATCGTAGAATGATTCCTTCATTGCTTTATATAACTACCAATCGTTGACCTGATATTATTTTTAGTGTGTGAAAATGTGGTAGGTTCCAATCTTCTCCTAAAAAATCTCATTTGACTGCAGTCAAACAAATAACTGAATTTTATTGGAACTATATATCATGGACAGTATCCTTATTTTAATAATTTTAAGCTTGAAGGATTTTCAGATGCAAATCTCACATGGGATAAGGATGATAGAAAAAATACTAGTGAAACATGTTAATTACTGCGAAAGTCACTAATTTTCCAGAATAGCAAGAAAGAAGGTTCAGTAGCCTTATCCACAACTGAAACAGAATACATCTCTATCAAACATTATTGTGCACAATTGCTTTAAATGACTCATCAACTTAATGACTATGATCTCTCTTTTAAACTTGTTCAAATTTTTTGTGATAATTCTATTGCTATTTATTTGTCAAAAAATCATGTGCGTCATTTTAGGGACAAATATATATGCATCAAGCATCATTTTATTAGAGATCATGTTCTTAGGGAGAAATTGAAATTCTCTTTGTTAACGTCACTGATCGATATTTTTACAAAGCCCCTTCTAGAAGATTGATTTCATAACCTAAGGTACTCACTAGGTATTAATTCTTTTGCTCCGTAATTCTATGTAATATTTGTATTTAGTGCAAATAATTATGATAGGATCTCTTTCTTACTGATGTATTCTCACACCTTTATTCCTGACAGGATCATTAATTGAGCGCCTCCAATTAGCCTCTTTTCACACCTCTCCCCGATTTCCCAGAAGGAAATCAAATTATGCATCCCCTCACTAATGGCGTTTTCCTTTCCCGACATCCATTAGTCCCACCTTTTCAGTTTCTTCTCTTGATATAAGAGACTATATTTAATGCCTCTTCCTCACATTGTTATCTTCACCCACTCAACCATGGCTAAAACTCCAGAGAACCCTACTGCCTCTACTCGAAAAAGAAACCCGTTCAAGGAGAAAGTCCTCTTCTCAACCACCAGAGCATGTAACTATCGGGTCTGACCACTCCGAAGACTTTTCATCCTCAAAGGCCGATATCTCCGATGATGCTCGACGTCCGACCAATAAAACCATAGAAAAGAGACCCTTGGAAAAATATGTCGAAACCCTCACGCCAAAGAAAGTGAAGATGGGTTTGGAGTCTGAAATCAATTTTTGGGACACCCTAAACAGAGATGCTTTCATTGCCTTCAAAGGAAAATCGATCGCTCATGGAAGATCCGTCAATATGGACGACAGTAAAAACCTCAACTACAAGATAAAAGACTTTTTTGATTTTCAAGGCTAGAAAAATTTCCTTTATTTAGCCCCTCCAAAAGTTTATGAAGATCTAGTTCGCATGTTCTATGAAAACGTTCTCCCAAGTATGATAAAATGGAGTCTCTAGTCCTTGGGTAACGTGTTGTTCTTGATTGTACAACCTTTGATTTATTCATTCAATATAAGTGCATTGGTTATTCTGCTCTGTCTAAGAACTGTTGGCTTGATGATTTTGAGGTCTCGTTTGACCTAGCTAAGAAGTGCATTGCTGAATTCGGGTCCAATGATGTAAATTTTGAAACTCGTATTCTTGCTCAATAGAACAAGATCCTTCTCTACTTTGTCTCTAAGAGACACCTTTAAGTCTATTGTCTTCTTAGTGCGCTTGACCCAAACCTCTTTGAAATATTGTCGAGTATTTAATGAAAAACTATCTGTCATCAAGGATTTTCTCTCCACCACTCAGATCACGATTGGAGAAATCCAGGACATTTCAGAAGAGACAGGATCAAACATGTCCAAGGTTTGCGTCAAGCTTCAAAAGATTGCAGAAGATGCTGTGAGAGCTTTCAAAGATGTCCATGATCCAATTGATGGAATTTCTATCACTGTGAATGCCAGCTTTGACCGTCTTAAAGATGCCATCCTCATTACTTTAGCCTATTTTCTGCGTGAGTTTGTCTTGATTGGGTGTTTCAAAAAATTATTTTCTGGACTGGTGCTCCAGTCAATTTGGTTGTAATATATAGGACAAGTTATTTACATTTGCTGCAGGAACTAGTTTAATATTATTGCTTTTTGTTATTTTATCTGTGATTTATCTATATTTTTGACTAATGCCAAAAAGGGGGAGAAGAGAGAATAGCTATATTCTTGCAGCTCGCAGGAGTTCACCAACTCAGGGGCGGATTTAGGGAGGCGGAAGGGGGTTAAATTGCACTGTATATATAAGGCAAAATCTGTCTTTTACCTCTATATATTAAGTTTTGAACTCACTTAACATAACTCAAAAGAATAATTTAGTGGTCAAGGGGGTTCAAAACCTTGACAAGGTCATGTGCCTCCGCCACTGCTCAGGTAGTGGCCAATGACTCAAGAAGAGCTACTAAAGTCTACTGACTCAAGAAGAGCTACCAAAGTTGACTAACTCAAAAAGATCCACCAAAGTAGACTACTCCTGTAACTCATTCAGGTGGAGTAATCAAAGTTGACTGCACTTCAGAGAAGTTGATCAGAATTCTAAAATAGGGAAGTTTAACTGCCTCTATGCTATTCTTCTTTTATTTTATCATCATAAAAAAGGGGAAACTTTTAGATCTTTATTTCAATAATGAAAAATAACATTATATTTATTATAGGCAACTAAAATAAAAAGAAGATTCAACACAAGAGAGCAAGACAGAAAGGAGGAAACATAAAGCATCAATCAAGTGAGAAGGAAAGTAAAGCATCAATCAAGAGAAAGGAGACAAATTCGTATAGATTTTTACTGGATAAGAAAATCTTCAATCAGCAGTAAATTAGCAACATCATCTCCAGAAGAAAGGAAAGAAGACTCTATCAAGGAGTCAATAAAATTTGAAGATCCGCATAAATACTAATCACATCCTTGATTGGAAAGAAATCAATCTACTCGCGTGTTCAATCCACACGCGTGTATCAAGGGTCTGTTGGTATCAAACTCCATCCTTGTTCTTGGAAGGAATCATTCAAGACTTGCTCCAAGGATCAATTCCTTTGGGTTGTCAATCTCTCATCAATCAAGTCCATATATTAAGTCGCACTGCCACTATATAAAGTCGAAGATCCATGAGGAGAAGACATACTTTTGTCTGACCAACTTCTACCTCTTTGTTCTACTCTAAACAAATATTATATCTCGTTTTAATTTACTGTGTAACTAGTGGATAGAAGGAAGAAATAAAATATTAGTGAGACATTGTATCAAAAGAATTGTGAGTTTACTTGGTTTAGGAAAGTAGTTGGTGTATTCTCAATACATCAACACAAGTGTACGGAGAACTTTAAGGAGGTTTGGAGAGACAACCCTCTTGCCTCAAGGGGAATGAACTAAGGTTCACATTGAATCCGAACCAGTATAAAAATATTCGGTGTCATTTAATTTTTTTCCGTACTCTATATTCTGCACTTTCTGTTTACTTTTGCTGGAACATCCAGTTAACTTACTGATAAATTAGTCGATTATTAAGCTAAAACGAAAAAGGGCAACGCTTCATTCCCTCCTCTTCTACTTCCAATTTATAGCATTAATCAAGTGAATACAAATTAGGATTGCAAAAATATGAGTGTTTTGATATAACTATAATTAATTCCAAACCACTTAATACAAATCAGTTGAAAATGTACTTACACACCTCCAAACTAGAATATGCATAAAGCAGATAGTAAATAAATATGCTACCTCTCTGTTCATCTTCTTTAGAATAGATAGTGCGGACTCTTCAGCAAATCTCAATGTCTGCTTTGTTTTCTTGTCAGTTACTATGATTTTAACTGTAATACTAGGAAAGAAATGGTTCATACATTCTTGGCTTGAATGAATATCAAATAGGAATTTGTCACATATGATCTTTTGTTTAAAGTGTAATAAAGTCTCCATAATAACATATATGCTCCTTGGCTGACATCGAAAAGGCAACCTTCAATCTTCCCTCTGATGTTGATTTTTCCATCATGTGCCAATCAACTTGTGTCAAACAATGGGTTCACGATGCTTTTGAAATAATCCTATATGTACATGCGGAAAGTAAATATAAATAGAATTATATATACATATCAGAATGTTGGGTTTTTAAGACTTGAATGAGAAAAAGACACATTTTGGACTGCATCTCTTCATCTCATTCTTTCATTACATATAAAGTTAGAGTGTGAGAATTAATAACTCGAAAAATTATATTACTGATGTGTATTAACTATAATATAAGTACCCCTATTTATAACAATACACAATACTTACACTACTCTTATTCCATGTAGGACTATTCTTATTTACATTCAACTAACTAACTAACACTTCTCTTCAAGTTGGTGCATACATATTATATGTATCGAGCTTGTTACATATATAACTAATACGATGACCGGCGAGAGACATGGCAAAAATATTTGCAAGCTGATAATTCAACTTCACAAACTTTGTAGCAAGATCTCTTGAGAGTATCTTTTCTCTGATGAAGTGACAATCAATCTCAATGTGTTTAGTTCTCTCATGGGAACACCAGATTTGATGCAATATGAAGGGCATCTTGATTATCGCACACAAGTTCCATCTGGCAGATTTCACCGAATTTCATCTCCTTGAGCAATTGTTTGATTCAAACTAGCTCACATGTTTCCATAGCCATTGCTGGATATTCTGCTTTTGCACTAGACCAAGCAACTGCATTCTGTTTCTTGCTCTTCCAAGATACCAAATTGCCTCCTACTGAAACACAATATCCAGACGTAGAACGTCTATCAGAAGGTGATCCTGCCCAATCAGCATCTGAGTATCCAACGATCTGCTCATAACCTCGATCCTCAAATAATAAATCTTTTCTTGGAGCAAATTTTATATATCGAAGAATGCAGACAAACGCATCCCAATGACTATCACAAGGAGAATCCATAAACTGACTTAAAACACTCACATGAAAGAAAATATCGGGTCTATTCACTGTGAGATAATTTAATTCACCAACCAGCCGCCTATATCTTGTAGGATTGCTAAGCGGCTTCCCTTTCCTAGAAGAAGTTTAGAATTCAGATCCATCGGAGTGTGAACAGGTCTACAGCCTGTCATTCCTGTCTCCTCAAGAATGTCTAAGGCATACTTTCGCTGTGATATCACAATCTCTGAGCTAGACTGAGCGACCTCAATACCCATAAAATACTTAAATCTTCCTAGGTCCTTAGTTTGGAAGTACTGGAAGAGATACTGCTTCAGATTGGTAATACCATCCAGTAATAACAATATCGTCAACACTGACCACCAGATAAATACAGAGACTTGAAGAAGAATGCCGATAAAACATAGAGTGCTCAGCTTCACTATTAGTCATGCCAAACTCCTGGATAATTGTGCTAAACTTACCAAACAAGGCTCGAGGAGATTGCTTTATACCATAAAGTGACTGGCGCAAGTGACATATAAGGCCACAAGACTCCCCTTGAGCAACATGATACTATATAACTAAGCATCGATATTTTCCCACTGTTCTTTGGCCTTTTCATCTCCTTCACTAGCATTTTTGGTTAAATGGTCTTGAACACCTTGACCCTTGCATCACAACTCAATAGAGGAATCCCAAGCTAAATAGTTTAAACTCCCCATTAAGGGCTCTGAAGTAATCATGACGCTTGAATTTCCAGAACCCGTGCTTTTAGAACCAAATACATCAATTCCCACAGACATCGGTAGATTGGAGAGAAGTCTAGAAACAAATAATAAAAATAATCGATTGTATCTTGCTGAAACATAGAAGAAATCACTGTTTTTGCCAGAAAATCACAATTTCTCGCAGAGAAATTACTGTAGCTGCCAGAAAATTTGAAAGTGATCGAAATAAAATGAAAATATGATGGGTAGGATTGGAATTGATGGGCGAACAAATTGTCCATAAGATCATCAATAATTGACTGAAATGGTGTCCACGTGCCGGCACGTGTGACATACGTGCCGCCGACATCAGAGCTTCAACCCGCGCGTGACGACGCACGGTAGGGTTTCTACCGGACTGGTTTCTTGTGGTTTGGTCACATGAGATTTTCGAGTATGTTGGTGGTTTTGGTTTTAGCAGAACATTCACCAACAAAAAGTGATGCAATCAGATCTAGAAAGAGTAGCCGGCAATTGATTCACAACAACTATCTGACCTTTCTGAAGTTTCTCACTGAATCTCTGATACCATGTGAGAATTAATAACTCAAAAAATTATATTATTAAAATGTATTAACTATAATACAAGTACCCTATTTATAACAATACACAATACCTATACTATTCCTATTCCATGTAGGACTATGCTTATTTACAGTACAATTAACTAACTAACATAGAGCCTTGACCTCATTTTAAAACACTGAAAATTCTAAAATTTCTCCCCTCTTCTTTACATTTTTCTTTTAAAACAAACATAAATTTCAAGTGTGATTTGCTTCATTCTTAGAGTTCTCCGAAGTTCTATAATTCATACTATTGCTATTCTAACAAGTTTAATTCATTTTATCATGTGAAGAAATAATCTTTTACCTTTGGTACTGTGAGGGGATTAAATTTCTTAAGAATACACCTTGAATTTTGTGGTCTCATATTATTTTATCACATTTATAGTTATTCAATTTCCTTTACTATTTCAAATACACTATATTAACAAACTTAAGAAATTTAAAAAAATTGTTGTCGGATGGATGATAGAGGAAGAACTTCGAAATATGTGAAATAACTAAACGAAATGTCGGATGCAAGTTTTGGATGCAATTTGATTGATCAATTGGCGTCTGGAATATCTTTGTGAAGTTGCATCTTGTTTTGAATTCTATTTATTGGAATACACATATACTTTGTATTGCTTGACAAGAGGTTGCTTCAACACGCTTGTCATCATTTTGCTTTGATATAATATTGGATTAGCTTCAGCATCACATTCACAACCAGAGATAAAAAGGTCAAAAGCCACATTTTGAGTTGAACAATGCAAAATAATCTACTCGGCAGTACTTTTCAGATGGGGATGTAAAGGAACAAGAGTAAGAAATTAAAAAAGAACTTTGACGACATTTATTACAAGTGAACTGATTGTTTTGTGTATTTTATATCCTCGCTTTTTTATGCTTTCCATATGTGTATTTGTTTCCATGTGACTTACGAGGATGGTTGGTATTGTTTTGTGGAGGTTTTGGATTGAATTGGAACACTTAGTTCCTAGCTTGGAAGCTTAAGTTGGAAATGTTGACCGAGTTTGGATTTTGTGTATTTGATATCGGATCGGAGTTTTGATAGTTCCATAAGGTCCGGATGTTGATTTTGGACGTATGTATGGATTTGGATTCGGAGGTCCCTAGGTTGATTTGCCTCTAATTGGCAAAAGTTGGAAGTTGAAGGTTTAGAAGTTCATAGGTTTGACCCATAGTTGAATTTGTGATTATCGATGTCCGTTTGGGATTCCTAGCCTTGGAGTAGGTTCGTATGGTTATTTATCACTTATGTGTAAAGTTTGAGGTTATTCCGAGTTGTTTAGGTATGTTTGGAAGTTGAAAGTTTGAAATAGTTCATTAAGCTTGAATTGATGTGCGATTCGTGGGTTTAATGTTATTTTATGTGATTTGAGGCCTCGAGTAGGTCCATATTGTATTTTGGGATTGGTTGGTGTGATTGGACGGGGTCCTAGGTCCTCAGGTGTGTTTTAGATGAGTTTCAGACCATTTTTCCTTGTTTTGGAACAACTGGTTTCTGGTGCCATGGCATTCATAGCGATCGCGGAAGGAGTGCTGCGACCATATAGTGTGTTTTGGGTGGCTGGTATTTTTTCTTTCGCATTCGCGATGTGGCTGTCGAGTTCGCTAGAGCATGGAGGGAATTATTCATCGCGTTCGCGTCCTAGACATTGCGTTCGCACAGAGGGAAGACTAGATGGGCTCGCCAAGCTTTTGGCCTTCGTGTTCGCCTGTGGTGGATCACGTTTGCATAGGCCAGTAGAGGCGTGCATCGCGTTCGCAGGTGACAGACCGCGTCACATAAGAGGATTTTTTACCAGTGTTTGATTTGTGCTTCACGATCACGAAGGGAACCTTGTGCAGACGTAAATATTCATTTCGAAGGTTTGAGTTATTTTATCATATTTTGAGATTGGGAGCTCGCTTTTGGAATTTTGAGGGAATTTTCACGATTTGGATTGGGGTAAGTATTCTTGACTCTCATTTATGAAACCCTTGTCAAGAAACTCCTGAAACTGTTCCTTTAATTCCTTCAAATCCACTGGTGCCATAAGATATGGTGGAATAGAGATGGGTTGAGTGCCCGACACCAAGTCAATAGTGAATTCAATATTCCTATGGGGTGGCATGCTCGGTAGGTTTGCTGGGAATACATCTGGAAAATCTCACTACCAGAATCTACTCAACGGTAGGATTATCAACACTGACATCCCTCACAAAGGCTAAATATGTCAAGCACTCCTTCTCAACTATCCGCTGTGCCTTCAGAAAGGACACCACCCTACTAGGAACATGATCCAATGTACCTCTCCACGGTAAACTCCGTATAGCAAATGTCACGGTCTTAGCGTGACAATCCAGGATAGCATGATATGGTGACAACTAGTCTATGCCAAAAATCACATCAAAGTTCACCATATTGAGTATAAAAAGGTCCACCCTAGTCTCATAACCCCCGACAGTGACCAAACACGACCGATAGACATAGTCTACCACAATAGAATCCCCCACAAGTGTAGGTACATAAACAGGAGTACCCAAAGAATCACGAGACACATCCAAATATAAATCAAAATAGGATGACACATATGAATAAGTGCAACCGGGATCAAATAAAATTGATGCATCTATATGACGTAACAGAACAATACATGTGATGACAACATCCGATGCAACTGCCTCAGTTTTACTAGGAAAAGCATAACAATGGGCTTGGCCTCCCCCTTTAGGATGGACTCTATCCGCATGTCCTTTGCCCGTAGCTAGTTGTGCATATGGGGTAACAACTGGAGGAAAAAACCATAGCTTGAGAACCATGCGGAGGTCCACTTCTCCGAAGTCTAAGACAATCTCTCATAATGTTCCTAGTATCACCAGACTCGAAACAATCTCTACATTTTTAAAATATGGCTGCCCTACATGAATATCCTAAGGTCCCTGACTAGTTGGAGCACTACAGGTAACCTGAAGTGCACACTGAACTGGTCGACTAATAAAACCTTTGCCATGAAGGATCTTGCCCCCAGAGTAGAAGCCCCCGAATCCTCCAGAACCATGAGGCCTCTTGACCTCCCTATACTCCCTATCTTGACCTCATATACTCTCTAACCTCTTGGTGATATCCACAATCTACTGGAATGGAGTATAAGTCTCCAGCTCCCGTGCCATCCAAAACCTGAGACCATAGCTGAGTCCCTAAATAAATCTGCGGACTCTCTCTCTGACTGTGGAAACCAAAGTAGGTGCATGACGAGATAACTCATGAAATCTCATGGCATAATCAAAAAGGGTCATAGTCCCCTAACGCAACTGTTAGAACTCTATATGCAACGCATCCTTGAGGGTCTGTGCAACAATTTCCCTCAAACATAGAGCAGAAAACTGAGCACAAGTGAGTGGCGCTGCGCCATCTATCCTACTCTCCTCATAAGCCTGCCATCATCTGCATACCGAACCCATCAGCAAGAAAGTAGTAGGTCAACCCCGCTCACCTCAACAATGCCCATAGTGCACAGAATATGATGACACTTATCTAGGAAACCCTATGCATCCTCAGAAGATGCATAAACAAAAATAGGAGGAAAATACTTCTTGAATCTCTCATGTCTCTTTTGATCCTTCTCTGATGCCACTAGCCTGACCTTAGGCTACACCGCGATCACAGGCTGTACTGGCATAACAACCGAAGCTTGATCAACAAGATCCCGCTGCTCTAGAGTGCGGGAGGTGGGGGTTTGAGCTCTTTTCCCAGCCTGAGAAGTAGCTGGTGCAACTAGGATCAATCCCGCTTAAGCCAAGGTATCGAACATGCTCAGGAACTATGCGAGAGTCTCCTGGAGTCCAGGGGTAGAAACATGCATCTTAGGTTCATGCTCCCCAATCGGATCTACCGGTGGAGCTCCTCAGCTGCTGCTTTGGTAGGTGCTGTAGCTCTAGCACATGCCCCTTTTCTACCTCTACCTATGCCCCTACCTCTCACGGCTCTAGCAGGGGGATGGGAGGGTGTCTGCTCAGCTAATCCGGTAGTGCGTGTCCTCACAATGTGCAAGAGAATAGAATGACAAAATCTTAAACTCCAAAATCAATAGTCTTCAAGATAAGAAATGAAAATTCCTAATAGTCGCGTAGCCTCTCGAAGATAAGTACATATGACTCCGTCCGATCCGTAAGACTCCACTAAAATTTCTCATGACTCATAGAATCGATGAACCTAGAGCTCTGATACTAACTTGTCACGACCCAAATCCCTCCTTAGTTGTCGTGATGGCACCTAGTCTCTAAACTAGGAAAACCGGTCGCTTAACATTATTTAGAACCATAAAATCATGTATAAAGAAAAAACAAATTAACATAAATGCGAAAATAGGAGTAATATAGGCCAAGGGGCAATACTCAACATAACTTCCTAGAACTACACGGTACAGAGTCACAAGCTCTAATTGAATACACAAGAACATCGCAAAAATACGGTACTGTCTAAAATACATAAACAATAAAAATGAAAGAAGAGGGTGACTCCGAGGCCTGCTGCAGTCAGATCATGCAGGGATACCTTGAAGTCTCCGGTGTATGAAATGCCTCACTGCCAATTAGTCCTGTCCAAATTACCTGGATTTGCACAAAAATTATGCAGTAGCATATTATGAGTATACCGCAATCGGTAATCAGTAAGTATCAAGACTAACCTCGGTAGAATAGTGACGGGGTACAAGTAGTTTGATACTTACTAGACAAATAACCTGTCCAATGAATATATCAAGGAAAAACTGATAATTGAAATATAACAATGCCTTTAGAGCATGTAATAACAACTAAGTGTAGTAAAACCCATCACTGATCAAGAAACATCAAATCGAGGTAAGGCATGTGATGAAATGTCAAGTACAGCCGTTAAATCAGATAACTTCAAAACATACGCTTTCAGAAACAATCATGAGAATAAATTATCAACCCCGTCTCAACACAATCATAATAGCAAGAAGACACCACAGAATATCACATAACATGATCAAATGCCACCCTTATTATGTTGCATGTGCACATAAATATGATATGCCAATCTTATTTTGCCACATACTCATATAGCCTCCCTTATTTTGCCACGTGGGAAGCCCGAGATAATGATACCCTTATTTCGCCCCACGCGCACAACAATAGATAAAATTTCATGGCAAAAATCTCATCCTGACACCCCCAATTAATCCGCTAAACCCTTCCCCAAGTGCCATGGTACCACAAAAATAATAATTCCAGGTGCCACAAAATAACTACAATGGTACGTAAGTTTCATCCAAGTATACATTCACAACTTTCAACAACCATGCACAAGAACATAACAAATAGAAGCGGAGGGGTGTTCAGTAAATAAAGCATGGCTATGGCTAAGTCAATGAAATGATCATGAGCAAATAGTCATAAAGTGACCTCACAAGTTTTATAGAAAGTTCATTATCACATTAAGGCATATTAATAGCCTACGGTCTAATCCGGTCAAAACCACACATAGTACCTATATACACGCTCGCCACATCATGTACACGTCATAATAATCAACAATTAGGACTAGCACCTAAGCGGTATTTTTCCACACAAGGTTAGACAAGATACTTACCTTGAAGAAGCTAAATCAATACTTTAAGAAGCCCGTCCCGCGTGAAAAAGCCTCCGGACAACTCACATATAGCTAAATAACTCAATATCATAATTAAAAGCCATAGAAAATGATTCTGAACAATAAAGCTTCGATCTATAATTAAAATTTCAAAGTCAACCCTAGGCCCGCACTCCAGAACCCAACAAAACTCATAAATTCCGAACACTCATTCCAATACGAGTCTAAATACCAATTACGTCCAATTTCGACCTCAAATCGACCTTCAAATCATTATTTTATCATTTGGAAAAGTTTTACTAAAACTCCCAATTTCTAAAACTAAGTTCCTCAATCAAACATTAAAATCGAGGTTGAAATCATGAAACAATAACAAATACGAGTTAAAATCACTTACCTTGATCCAAATTGTGAAAATTCCCTCCAAAATCACCCAAAATTGAGCTCTCTAACTAAAATGTGATAAATGAAATTAAAGCACTCGTTATTTCTGCCCAGTCTTTTCAGTTCTACAATTCTTCAATCGTATATGTGAAAAATTCATCGCAGATACGGACTTCACTTAATTCGCAAAAACTCCGGTTCTGCGGACCCTCAAGCGCTAATGCGAAGCCGGTTGTGCGGCCCAAAGAGCGCACCTGCGATCGTGCTTCTATGCACCCTATTCAGCACATGCGGAAGCCCCTGAGCCCAACCAATACCGCATATGCGGTCCGCTGTCCACTTCTGCAGACTCGCACGTTCGGCCCAACCATTGCATGTGCGAAAGAACCACATCTCAGTAGACTTCAAGAATGCAACCAAGTCTCAAAATAGTACGAACTCAATTTGAAACACACTCGGGGCCCCCGGACCTCATCCAATAACACCAACCAATCCTAAAGCATAACACGAACTTAACGGGGCCTCAAATCACACCAAACAACATCAAAACTATGAATCACACCTCAATTCAATCCTAATGAACTAATCCAAGTTCCCAAATTCTAAACTTACGTTGAACAAGCCTAAACAACTCTAAATGACCTCAAATTTCCCAATGGCACAATGAACCTATATGAACTCGCAGAACCGTAATCCGAAACCAGTATCAACAAAGTCAACTCTCAGTCAAAGCTATCAATCTTCCACACCTTCAACCTTCCAACTTTGGTAAACAAACATCAATTTGGCCTACAGACCTCGAAATCTGCATCCGGACATATGTCTACGTCCAAAATCACCATACGAACCTATTGGAACAACCAAAACACTATTCTGGGGTCGTCTAAACATAAGTCAAACTATGGTCATGTCACGACTCAAAATCTAACTAGTCGTGATGACACCTAACCCGACTCGTTAGGTAATCCCATTTAACAATAATCCAATTGAAAAGTTTTGCTAAGAGAAATGATGACAATAGAACTGAACTTTTATACAAAGAATTCCCAAGGACTGGTAGTACAAGTCACGATCCACTAAGACTTAGATTTTTACAAAACTGAATTTAAATAATTACAACATCTGTTTGAAATGTGAATGAACAGAATTCGAATCTAATGCTACCAAGGACAAGTGATAGCAAACTGGAATGCAAGAGCATCTTCAATGTCAGCCCTCGTCGTACATAACAACATCAACACAAAGATCTGCACGCAAGGTGCAAAGTGTAGTATGAGCAAAACCGACCCCATGTAATCAATAAGTATCTTAACTAACCTCGGCGAGATAAAAGAAGCAAGAACTATAGATGATATTCGCTAACACCTGTGCAATTCAATATTTCCAACAAGTATAGAACTGGTATATGATCAAATCAGGAACAATCTCAGGTAAAACCATTTTGATAACCATAGTTCTTGGTTTTAAACTGTTCTACCCAGTCAACAATCCAACATATAAGGAAGATATGCAAGTAAACCAGATAATCAGTCAAGGGATTTGCATGTAAAGATGAAATACAATAACCAAATATTAACACGTTGCGGCGCACAACCCGATCCAATAACGATAACCAGCTCTCCCAAAGCTCATATCAATAACAACCATACAAATAACTCACATGCTGCACGGACAACTCACGTGCTATAGCATCAATATCTGGATCCGCACGGACACGTCACATGCTGCACGAACAATACACGCGGTATAATATCAATATATGGATCCGCACGGACAACTCACGTGCTGCACGGACAACTCACATGCTATTGTATCATTATCTGGACCCGCACAGACAACTCAAATGCTACACGGACAACACACGCGCTAATATCACAACCCGCCCGGTGTGGTCACATGCATAACAATACAATCCGCCGGGCGTGGTCACAGGCATATCAACACAATCCGCCCGATGTGGTCACAGTTATCCAATCCAATCGTATCACACAGAAGCAAATGAACAATAATACATGTATATGAAGGATAAAATATCAGATTTCATGCTCCTGGACTAGTATAATTACATGCTAAAGTATAGGCATGTGCAATGTGTGCTATCATAGCTCAAATCGGTAATTTATCACAGAAATAACAATTACTAAGTTTTGTTCAGGGATTTAGCCTCTTCGTAACCTCAAACATGGCTCAAATAGTTAACAACAATTATAAAAATATGAAACACATTGTAGCTTAAATCTTAACGGTCAACTCTCTAGGCGTATCATTTCCTAAGCACTAAGCGAGCAGGGATAAATACCTCGCTGCTTGCACATGGGCTCAAACCCCCCCCACATATGTGTACCCATAATGCGTAACTATCATAAATAATTCAGCCAACTAGTGTCTTAACTAAGTTTTAGATAGGATTCTTACCTCAAACAAGCTGAATTCAATACCGAGCAAGCCAACCAATACTCAGAAATTCCATTCCACGTGCATCAACCTCCGAACGGCTCAAAACTAGCCAAAAGTAACCCAAATATATCAAATAATGCCCAAGGGAACAATTCCAAAATGATAAAGGTCGAATCTTTAATCAAAAACCCAAAGTCAACCAAAACGTCAAAACCAGGCCCGCACCTCGAAACCTGACAAAACTTACAAAATTCGACAACCCATTCGATTACGAGTCTAAACATACTAGTTTCACTGAAATCCAACTACGAATCGATGTTCAAAACTCGAAAATTCGTTTTATGAAATTATATACAATTCCTTCGATTTATCTTTCAAAATCAATAATCATAGGACGGATGAAAATTATTCATGAAATATAATCACAAACGAGTTAAGAATGCTTACCTTAACTCGTGTGGTGAAATTCCTCTCCAAAGTCGCTCAAAACCGAGCTCCAAGTCACAAGAATGTGAAATAAACCACCAAAACCTTGAAATATAGTTCTTCCCAGGCGTGTTCGCTTCTACGAATAATTTAGCAACTTCTGCGGCCACAACTAAGCATCCGACCCCCTAGAACATACGAAACAATTTTTTGCTTCTGCGACATATTAGGTGTAAGCTCCTCTTCTCTCCTGTGCAAGATCTGGATTCTGCACCCATGACAATCGCTTCTGCGATGTCGCAGATGCGACTCAAATTTCGCATCTTCTAAGACTCCAAGCCCAGTCTTCTCCCACTTCTGCGATGAATCTCCCACATCCGCGAAGTCGCTTTGCGACCAATACTCCGCACATGAGGCTACACCAGCACCAGAAATCTTCAGCAACGCAACAAGAGGGAAAATGATCTGAACCTCGTCCAAAACTTATTTGAGGCCCACGGGATCCCGTCCGAATATACCAACAATTCCCATAACATGACACAGACTTACTCGAGGCCTTTAATCACACATAATAACATCAAAACAACAAATCACACCTCAATTCAAACTTAAATGAACTTTGAACTTTGAACTTCCAAAACACGTGTCGAAAAATGTCAAATCAACTCGGAATGAGCTCAAAATTTGCACACAAGTCCCAATGACATAACGAAGTTATTCGAATTCCCGGAACCACAATCCGAACCCGATTTCATCAAAGTCAAAACTCGGTCAAACTTATGAACTCTCAAAACCTTCAAATTTCCAACGGAGTTGAAAATCACCATCCGGACCTAACGAAACCATCATAAATCCAATCCGAGGTCAAATACTAAAAAGTCAATTTTGGTCAACTCTTCTATTTTTAAAGCTTCAATCATATGATTCATTCTTCCAATAATTATGAATAACTTGAATACCAAAACTGACGATTCAAACAAGTCATAATACGAAGCTAATCGATACTCCAAATAGCTGAACAAAATGCTAGTGTTCAAAACGTCCGGTCGGGTCATTACATTCTCCTCCCCTTAAACATACGTTGGTCCTCGAGCGTGCCAAGAGTCATTCTAAGCCATCTAATTGCCGCATAGCCTTACTAGACACATACCCGGGGATGATGACGACACAACATAACTGAAGATCCTTAATTCAACCTTAGCCCATAAACCTTGGAATCCCATTTCCAACATCCGGAATTCCTTACAAGACCTGAATCTCGCATCTACACAATGTATAAGTCTGAACACGATGTATCAAGCCATAACCATAACCCAAGATGTAATCCCCTGATATACCACGAAACTCGCATACTCGTAGCATAATTCCCGATCTTAGTAGCTACTCAAAATAAACCCAATACCGGTAATAAACTTCATATCAAGTAAAACCTCTTTCGAAACCTTCGTACACTGCCGATGATGAAAGAAACACACAGAAACTCATAACCACTCATTAGATCAACAAGTCGCTGAGCCCTCCCTTGTCCGACAAGAACCAAGACGAATCCTAAGCCGACTTCCGATATTATTCCTCCATGCACATAGCAAAATCTGAACATCGATAGTCGATCAACCAGGTGAGTACCGCAATGCCAATGAAGAAACCGCAAGTCAAAACATAGTGGGCCTTCTGAATTGCGCACCCTTCTCAGGAAATACCAAATAGTAATAACATTCATCTTGTCATCTGAAATCGTCCATGTTGTCTAAGAATCCATGACCTTCCCTTCAAAACTGAACCGTGACCTTGCACATGCAAATCTCAGTTCCACACAACACACCACATCTATCATGCCATCATATGAAAAGCACGAGAATATCATAATCAACTCTGAGTCACAAGCAAAATACATACTCGATCAGTTAGAAACCTTCCATTTGATCCCATCTAGGAGAAAATCATAACGCACAACATGCTTCTTATGCCGGTAGGAAATATCCATCTCAAACAGTGGTAGAAACCATAGAGAACTCTTCGAAACCCATTTGCACATAACCAAGCCATCAGAACTGAATTTCTCTAACTCAATCAAGCCATGCAGGTCGCCAAACCCAAGAGTATTGCCCCAAAACACCTATAGAGACTTACCACATCATAAGTACCCAAAAAACTGATCATATTCATTACCGTGCTAATCCAACCTACCACCAAGCTGTCCTATTTCTCGGAGTTCTTTCTGAATTACCCTCAAGTTGACACTTCTCCTTGACAGAACACCACGATCCTTATCCAAATCAAAGTCCCTAAGGCCCATAACCTATTGTATTCCATCCTAAGCACCCCAAATGTACCACAACCAAGACACCCACTCTGAAGAGACCTTGTGTGAATCTAAAGCCGCTTCCCTAAACTTCTTGATACTGAAATGTAGAATCCATGATGATATAGAAACATCGCAAGTCTCGATACCATCCAATGTAAACCTCATATTCTAACCTTATAAGTTTAAGATTATCCAATAGTATTTAATAAACACCAAAAGAATTTCCCAAACCAAATACTAAATACTTCCATTACTAAAAATTCAGTTACATATATACTACGCAATACTTCATTGTCATTGTACGCATATACATATAACAAAAAAGCAAAATATTGAGTGCCTTAGCTTCAACATCCTTCGCATATATACTACGTAATACATCATAGTAATTGTACGCATTAACATATAACCAAAAAGAAAAACATTGAGTGCCTTAGCTTCAAGCTCCTCCTTCATTGTCACCATTGTTTAAGAACTTTGTCCCTGTTATTAAAGAAAAAATACAAGATCACATTGTTAGAGCTTGAAGATAACGTCAAGGTGAAAAGATACAAAAAAGAACATTAGGCCAAAGAAGCGACTTAAGCTTGAGAGCCTCAAAATAAACAGAAAATCCTTGCGCAAAGCATTGATAATTTATTTCTAAGACAACAACCAAGCTTCATTTTACTTCACCATAAACTAGATTTACAGCAGTATGACACCAAGACTGAGAGATTAATCCACAGAATGCCACCTCAGCTAAGTAAAGTGTTACTAATTGGTGACTTGATATTCCCTCTCTTAATTTTCTTTACATATATTAAGTAAGCAAATTGTTGGTTCAAGGTAACTACACCGAAGAATCAAAGGAGCAATACCTCGTGTAACTTTTATTTTAATGAGACAGTCTTTCTCGCTAAAAATAACATAACTTCTGATCATATTTATCTATAATAATTACAAATAAAAGGAGACATAATTTTTTGACAATATGTACTCATTTGAAATTAACCACCAGACATTATAAAGAAAGATTAATTTACCATGTCGAAGAGGACAAAGGTCCCAAATGCATTTTCAATTCAAAGCATATACAGTATCTGTAATTGTTTACATATTATATGAGTGAATACATGCTTCCCTTTTACTAAACATTTGCACAAAGGTACTAAATTGAACTGCAAAAGATATATATAACTACTTTGGTGTAGAAACTAATACCTACAATAACTAAACATTTGCAAGAGAGTACTACATAAAGATTATAGAGATCTTCTTTTTGCCAATATAATAATTCTTAGTATGATAAGAACCACTAATTACTTAAATAAATACCTCTTACTATAAAAAAAATCAATTTGTCATTTACTTATCCAAAAAAGGTCACTATGTTCAGATCCAAAAGGCTTATAAAACAAATATATTATCCAGATCTCCAATTTTTATTCCCCAGCTCAGCTCCTCTCTTAAAAGTCTAGAATTAAAATTGGACTTTGCTATATATGTCTTCCAAGATACTGCTCCTTGTATTCTCATTTTTAGAAACAACACGAATGATTACTCACCTACACATCCACACTCCCTCCCCACACCAAAAAAAGAAGTAATACCAGCTTTGAAAATTTTGATTCCCTTATCAAAATCTCCAACTAACGATGACAATAAATATCTAAAATCCAAAAAATTTCAGCTACAAAACTTAGCTAAAGTTTCAGGTATTTTATCAAATACATTATGTGCCTCATAAAAGAAGGTATTTTAGCAAACACATTATGTGCCTCAAAAAATATATGAAGAGAAACAAAAATTCAATAAAAAAAGAAGAAGAACAATCAAGAAGGAAGGAAAAGTACATAAACATTAAGAGTAGATCACCCGTTGCATTCCAATCATGATAGCAGCTAGTTGTTCTTGAATCCTCTTAGCTACTTCTACACTGATCCGGTTGTCTACTTTCACATTAATGTGCTCAAGTTTCTTTTCCAACTTCCTTTGTAACTCTTGTTCCATGTTACTTTTTAATTAGGCAGCCATTTGTTCACGTTCTTCTTGCAACTTTCGACTCATCTCGGCTTGTATTTCTGCTTGTATTTCTTGATGCACAGTTGCCATCGCAAAAGACACACTAGACTCTAAGTTTGCTACTTGAATGTGACTCTTTTTTGGAGGCTCATTTCCGTACCCTTTACCTGTCATGACTCGGAATTCCCATCGTCGGGATCATGATGAAGTCTAACATTACACTTGCTAGACAAGTCAACGTTAGAGAATCATTAGCCAATTCTTTTACATTTTTAGTGATTAACAACAAATAAGCTATGACGAGTGAAAATGAATGCGGAAATATATATAACAACTTAAAAAATAAATAAATATATATATATATACATATATATATATATATATATATATATATATATACTACCCAGAATCTGGAGTCATAATTCACGAACTTCTAAGATTTTTACTACAAGTAAATATCTGAAAGAAATACAATTATTTTTGAAATAGAAGAAACAATAAAATGAAAGGAATAGAAGGGACGCCAGGGCCTGCGGACGCCAATAGGTCTACCTTGGGTCTCCTATCAGATGGATCCTGCAGCCAACCTTGCGATCAACTCAGACTAGCTCCAAAATCTGCACAGGAAGTGCAGAGTGCAGTATCAGTATAACCGACCCCATCTACTGGTAAGTGCTGAGCCTAACCTCGACGAAGGAGTGATGAGGCTACGGTAGGACAATCACAATATAGCCTGCGTACAATATATACAATAAAAGTAGAAAGAAAGACAGAATAGAATAAAAAAGTAACTTGCAAGAAATAACTACAGTTCTCAGAAGTACTTCACCAGTGTTCAGATATTACAAATCCTTAAGTGCAATTAAGACTACCGCACAACTAACACAGTCAGGGAAAGTATAAACAGATAGGTTGTTGCGGCGCGCAACCCGATCCCACAGTACATATCATATTCGTCCCTTATTTCCTCATAATAACATAAAAAATAGAGTATAAATAAAAGTGTTGTGGCGTGTAACCCGATCCCACCATATCACAATAATCACAATCACTGTTCGCCCTTATTCCACCAAAAAACCCACCCTTATTACACCTGTTGCGACGTGCAACCCGATCCCACCGTACAATATCAATTCACCCTTATTCCTCCCTCAATATATATCACCCTTATTCCACCTATTGCAGCGTGCAACCCGATCCCACCATATCAATATTAATTACTTAATATGTACAAAAAATTCATAGTTCAAATCAACAATGCTTAACCTTCAAATCGAAACAAATAGGAATCTTGTACACCATGAAAATTCACATAAGTAATACTACTCAGCGAGACCAATTCCGAATATACCACAAAAGTAGTGATAAACCAGCTTAAATAAATAATAGGAGATAATAAAGCTACGGAAAATTTACTACTATTAACAGAGAGAAACACTATCTAGAAAGTAGCAATTAGGCATGGGAATACAAGTAGAGCAAGTAACAATTATGGCAAGGAAAGAAAAAATATGAGAAGAATGGGAAAGAAACAGGCAAAACAGATAATTTGACGGTGCATAAGTACTCATCACCTCACATATACTCCGTTCACATGATTTTCATATAGAAAATAGGTCAAGGGTTCCTAATCCCTCAAGTCCAGGTTAGACACAACACTTACCTCGCTCCACATGCCGCTCAATGCTCAATTACAACTTTTCTTATAGAATCCACCTCCAAAGCACTCGTATCTATCCACAATGACTCACTAATTTTCAAATATTGCTAAATAAACCAATTACAATACATAAATTTAGATTTTCCAAGTTTTCCCCCAAAAAGTCAAAAATCGACCCCGGGCCTGCTTGGTCAAGGTTCAGATCAAAATCCATTCACCCATTCAACCCGAGCCCGATTATGTAATTTATTTTGAAATCCGGCCTCAATTCGAGGTCTAAATTTTAATGATGCTAAAATTCCTAATTCTATCCAAACCCCCAATTTCTACCACGAAAATCCTAGATTTTAGGTTGAAAATTCATGAAATGTAATTGGTAATTGAAAGAAAGTAGGCTAGAATCACATACAATTAATTTGTGGAGGAAAATCTTATGGATGAACCGCCTCTAGATCTCTTAGTTTTGAAAATTTTGAATGAATGGCCAATTCCCGTTTTGAGTTCTGTTTTGAATAGCTGGGCGACAATGTTCATCGCGTTTGCGTGAACACTGTCGCGTTCGCGAAGAGCTACGTCCTAATGTCTTATGCGATTGCGAGAGACTACATGCATTCGTGAAGGTTTATCCCCCTGCCCTTTGCATTTGCAGGACAGGACCCGCGTTCACGTTATGTAACCTCAAGTTCCCCCAGTCCAATCCATCTACTGCTACGTGTTCGCGTAGGTTTGATGCGTTTGCAAAGGCTAGCTCCCCCACTGCTCCGTGTTCGTGTCCTCTACCTCGCGTTCGCGTAGGGTATTTTTCTCCAAGTCCCAATCTCGTTTTCGTGATCGCGGTTGGACATACGCGATCGCATAAAAGCCTACACCAAACACCAGTTGAAGCAAAACACCATATTTTCTAAGTTCAAATCATCGCGTAGCCTATCCGAAACTCACCCGAGCTTTCGGGGCTCCAAACCAAATATGCACACAAGTCCTAAAACATCATACGGACTCGCTCGGGCGATCAAAATACCAAAATAATTCCTAGAACTACGAAACAAACACCAAATCAAATGAAATTTTCAAGAAAATTTTAAAACTCTATTTTTCACAACCGAATGTCCGAATCACGTCAAATCAACTCCGTTTCTCACCAAATTCGACAGACAAGTCATAAATATTATATTGCACCTGTACTGGGATCCGGAACGTAGATACGGAACCGGTATCAATGAATCCAAACATAAGTCGATTCTTAAAAAATTAAAAACCTTCGGAACTTTCAATTTTCAACAAAAATCAATAACTCGAGCTAGGGACCTCTGAATTCGATTTCGGGCATACGCCCAGGTCCCAAATTACAATACGGACCCATCGGGATTGTTAAAATATGAATCTGAGTCGGTTTGCTCAAAACGTCGACTGAATTCAACTTAAATGAATTTCTAAGGCAAAATTCTTATTTTTAGCATTTTTTATCATATAAGCCTTCCGGAAGAACACTCGGACTATGCACACGCAAATCGAAGAAGGCTAAAATAAAGTTTTTGGGACCTTGAAGCATAGAATTAGGTTCTAAAATATAACATTACCTATCGAATCATCACATTACCGTGAACATAGCATGTTCTCTCACCGAGAACGGAGGATAAAATCTCATCTCTAGTCATGGGATGCTCGTTCTCTTTAGATTGTTGCCGAGCCACTAGTTCCTGTAGCTGGCTCTGTAATTACGCGTAGCCATTTGCAGTAAAAGAAAACATAAAAAGATAAGATGTAGTGATTTAAGAATATTACATGAATTTATTGGGATTGTGGATCCATCCACCCAATTTCTCCATTATCATTTTTACGTGTATGTTGGATCTCCCAGACTTATCTGGTGTTTATTTTTCTCTAGTGGTAGGATTTTTCTACAATATAGTTTAATAGGAAAAACAAAAGATCTAATAAATGAATATATAGATAACAAGAAGTATATATGATAGCATGATAAATATATTTTCAGCGTAGATTCCTCTACTTCTGCAAAAGACCTTGTACCACAAGCATGCTTAGTTATCTTCTTTTCCCTATTCTTTCTATTTCTCTAGCTTACAACCTGAACTAAGTCAACATATTATGAAACCATTATTCAAAGAGCAGTGAACCAAACACTATTGTTAAGTTACCTTAAATTCAGAACTTCCAGAATACTCTACTAGGTATTTCCAGTCCTCGAGCTCAACATCTTCAGGTCGATGAGATAATATATTTCCATCAGCAATGTGGCGAGAGTAGTGCATGCTCAATCGAGCTTTCCATGCTCTAAAAAACCTTCGCATAATACTGATGACAAAGGCTTGAAACACATGCTCTCGCACACCGCCAGGAACTTCAAACTTATTTTGCATATATATGAATGTAACATTATATTGATTTTAACAATAAGAATAAACCATATAATTTGAAGTCAACACAATGTTGAATATAGATTGTTACCTTAACCTTTAACCATATTGTTTCTCCATATTTTGAAATAATCTTTTGCCAATTCTCATCCCGGAATGAGATAGTGCTCCTCATGATCAAACCACAGTAATTAACAATATCTCTTGCCCCATAACATACTGCTCCATCAATGTCATCTAGAATCATAATTATGATTTTTTTCTCCGTGCTTAGTTTTAATAACTACAGTTTTAGATTTATATTTTCCTCTTCCTCTCTTTTTGTTCATGGAAGAAACTGCAAAAGGAAAAAAATATATATTCTGAGAAAGCATAGTACTGATACTTATACCAGTCAATTTACGAAATAATAGATGTGTCCAAATATATATATATATATATATTTG
>ML364245.1:1555-80066 GCA_005239505.1 Nicotiana paniculata | reverse complement strand
ATATATATATATATATATATATATATATATATATATATATATATATATATATATATATATATATATATATATATATATTACATTAAAGGAAAAAACAAAAAACTAACCTACACTACCAATTTCAGCTTCTGGAGAAGGACACGCACTTTTGTCCAGATTTCTTGATGAAATTGTCTCTACAGAAGGTCTCTGCCAAGAGTTGCTTGATATTTGTCCTATCTCTATAGGTTCTGAAAGTATTAGGATTATTTAATTTTCCTGTCTCTAGGGATACTCTAGTATTTCCTCTTAGCTGCAATTATGGGTGAGACGTCGCTCCAGAATTGCTACGTCCTTGAAAATGGCCACGTCCACGGCCAGTTCCACCTTGACCTTTGCCTCGTTCGATTCCTGCCATGTTGAACTTCCTGCATGGAATAGAAAAAATTAGTAAGAAAAAAGGCACAATTAGGGGTAGGAACATATCATTATACATGAAAAATTAAAATTAAGCTTAGTGCACATATAAGGCAGGTAACAATTCAATTAACAAAAACTTAGTAGATAAATAGTTATGAAATTAAAGTTACAATCACCATGATTAATTTCATTGCCAGTTTATAACGACTAAGATACAAATAAATTTTCAAAACCAAATGAGACATCTAGCTACATCCGTCTTTGCTTCTCAATCTTCAAAAGCATCATCAGTGTCTTCTCCATCATCAAGTAAATCTTTTTCACTTTCTTCGCCACCAGATACATCTATATGATTGTCATCAATGAAATCATATGCCTCTTCATGCATACTTGTCTGAGCTTGTATACTTACATCAATACTTTGTGGTTTAACATCATCCCTATGTAAAGCCACATCAATATCATTTTCCTGGTCATTAGTTTGCAAAATATTCGATTCAACCTCCTCTTGTTGATAAGATTCTTCATTCAGTAATGCTTCATCTTCAACTTCTACAGAATTATCATCAACTTCAGGCATATTGAAAAGGTCGCGAGGATTTGTCTTTACACGACAAGCCAATCTTTATCAACCATGTCTTCTAAGTAGAAGACTTGTTCAGACTGAGATTCCAACACAAATGGCTCATTAGTGTTCAAGGCACACTGAGTATTTACACTGGTAAAGCCATATTTGTCCATCTTATATCCTCTTCCTAAGTGATACACATCCCACCAATGACACTTGAATTGGTAGATCTTCCTATTTCCCACATATGAGAACTCATAAATGTCCTCTAATACACCATAATACTCCTTATTAGAATCTGAATCATTTCCTTTTACAAGGACTCCACTGTTCTGTGTTTTTCTTGTCAACTCAAGATCTTTAGTATGGAATATGAATCCATTAAGTACAAATATAGAATATCGATACTCCATTGGTGCAGGACCATCTAAGCTTATGAGATCATCATTTACGCGTCCTTGTGTAGATAATATAAAGATCTAAAAAGACAAATAACACCCTTGTGACTAATAACACTATGTGATAATTACACTAGTATTAAAATTAGTTTAACTCGACGCATACACGTGCACGAAACCAATCAAGAAACTCATTGTTATTCCCGTCTCTCATTGAACCATGTCTTTCAATCTATTCCCTGTATTACCTATATTTTGATAATGGAGTTAGTTAAAATAATGTATTCAAACCATTTTAATGTGATCATATCTTGGAATTAATAATTGACTTACTCCATGAATGGTAAAACCTCTTCACAATTTTGAAGCACATACATACAATCTTGTTTGAACTCATCATGAGAAAGCCTGATGCCTTCTGAACCACCTTTTGTTTGCCCACTTTTATTAAAGATAGACATCTCACCATTTAACACGGAACCATCATCATTTCTATCTAGTTTATTGAACTTGGTTGAGATATTCTTTAAGTATCATGAGCAAAATGTGAGACTTTCTATTGCCAAATAACCTTCTGCAATCGAACCTTCAGGGCGATCATTGTTGCAGACATATGACTTTTGTGTTAAAAAATACCTATATGCAAATGATTTATTAATATAATGTGTCATTAAAAAATATGGCATTTTTATTATAGAACACATTACCGCTCAAAAGGATACATCCATCGAAATTGAGCTGGTCCACCAAGATTTGCCTCTCTTGCCAAGTGAATGGGCAAATGAACCACTACATCGAAGAACGCCAGAGGAAAAATAATTTCAAGTAATGTGCATGCACATTCGGCCTCCAGGATATCAAGACCTTCAATTGTCAAGGACTTAGAGCATACATTTTTGAAAAATTTTCCTAGCTCTATAATTGGTTCACCCACAGCCTTAGGTAACAAACCACGTATTGCAACTGGGAGAATGTCTTGCAATAATACATGGTGATCATGACTTTTCAATTCATAAATATTTTTTTCAAGTACGTTGAGACACCTTGAAATATTTGATGAAAAGGCATCAGGAACCTTCAAATTAGCCAAGAAATTGCATAACTTCAACTTCTCTTCCGAGGACAATGCATATCATGCTGCAAGTAATAATACATTATCCCAATCCTCAATCGGATGCAACTCTTGCCTAATACCAAGGTCCACCAAATTATATCTACTTTTTAGTGTGTCCTTTATCTTTCCAACCATATTCATCACGGTTGATATAATATTATCGGACACATTTCTCTCTATGTGCATTACATCAAGGTTATGTCGTAACAAAAGAGTACTCCAATAAGCCAATTGAAAAAAATACTTTTCTTCCTCCAACTGTAAGCACTTTTTGGAAAATCACGTTTTCACCTTTTTCCCTTCCCATAACTAATATTTCCCAAGCCTTGTAATTGTATAAGTGCTTCATCTCCTGTTAAAGGATTAGGCGCAACCCCATTTTCTACCTTCCCATCAAATTTCCTCCTATTTCGGCGCCATGGATGATCTATTTGGAGAAAGTGATGATGGCTCATATAACACAACTTATTACGTAAAGAAACTGACTTTGTGTCTTTGTGGCAACAAGGGCATGCAAGCTTGCCGTTGATTGACCATCCTGAAAGGTTTCCGTACGTAGGAAAGTCATTAATAGTCCACTTGATAGCTGCACACATCTTAAATAGATTTTGAGTATGTATCATAAGTTTTCACTCCATCCAATAATTCTTTCAACTCTTCAGTCATTGGTTGTAAGTATACATCTATATCATTACCTGGACACTTGGGTCCTGGAATAAGAATTCTCATCATAAAATACGATCCTTCACGTAATCCCATGGTGGAAAATTATATGTAGTTAGTATGACCGGCCAAATACTATGATTGACACTCATGTTACCAAAAGGCTGGAACCCATCACTTGATTAACTTAATCGAACATTTCTTAATTCAGTTGAAAAGGTGGGATGTCACTCATCAAAGGATTTCCAGGCAATGGAGTCGGAGGGATGTCACAAGACACCATCATCAATATTTTCCTCCTTGTGTCACCTCATATTTTTTGCTGTCTCTTTTGCCATGTACAATCTCCGAAGCCTAGGTTTGATTGGATAATGTCGCAATACTTTACAGGCTACTTTCTTCCCTTTTTGTTTGTCTGACTTCCATCTATACTTACCACACTTAGGATATGATCGAGCATTGGCATTATTGTGCCAATATAAAATACAATCATTCTTACATGCATCTATTTTGTTGTACCCCAATCCTAGGTCACGAAGAACTTTATTCGCTTCATAGAAAGAATTTGGTACAAATGACCCCTCTGGAAGAACTTCTTTCAAAAAGCTCAACAATTCATCCATCGATTTGTTGCTCCAATGGTTAAGGAACTTCAAGTAAAGTAGTTTAACAATAAAAGACAACTTTGAAACTTTACTACAACCAGGATAAAGTTCGATCTGAGTATATTCAAATAATTTGTAGAATTTTGTTGCATTTATATTTGTCTGTTCATTGTCCTCTGAAAAATTATAATTATCTGTCACATTAGTGTATCCAAAAGCATCGTTAATTATTTATGTAATATTATCCTCTTCAATGCTATCATCTCCTACTTCATCATTGTGTGCTACATTAGAATTTTCAACTCTAACTAACACTTCTCCACGCAAGTCCCACACTTTATAAGAACCCCTAAAACCCTTCCTCAATAAGTCTCTTCTTACATAGGTCCTTAGCTTGAACACAGTGTTCATATACCCTTTACAAGGACATCAAATCATAGTGCTCACCCTTGGTTGGTTGAATGCCCAATTAAGAAAATCGTCTACTCTATCTCTGTATCTTTGGTCTCCTCTATTCCTAATGTTCAACCAACTTTTATCTATTCCTTTTTAAGATAAAAAGCAATCAATTAATTAACTAAAAGTGAAGTGTAACAACAACCATCATATCAACAAGAAAATAACTTGAAAGATGAACAAATCAAATCACCCATAAAAAATTAGCATTGCAACAATAACTTTTTCCTATTAAGAGTAGAATATCAATAGAAATAGTGCATCAAACGAAAATACAGTAACACTATACTAGTAAAAGAGGAAAATGTTTACTATCCAACATGGTCACTTTTTCATAAAATATCTCAATTCCATAGAATCCAATCAATGCAGGCATCTATTTCTCCCAGATGTTAATAAGAATTCTCATCCATTCAAATAATGCGGCAGACTAGTCATGTAATTTCTCTTCCTTTATTTGTTGTTTATCTTTATAACAATCAGTGAGAAAATCCTTATAATTTACAAGCACGAATAAATTCCCCAAATATCACACAACTAGGAGAGAGCCAACCACATCTAAAAGAATAATTCCCTCTAATCTCTAACTTTAAAGAAAAGAAAAAAATGGGAGGGTTATCGTTTACTGTGAGCAGAAATTTAGAATCACTTGAGAGTCTGGACCATGAAAATATGTTTAGCAAAAGTATCTTAATAAGTGACTTTTGTAACTTAGAGCTTACAAGATTAAAAATATCGTGTTGGCACCACTGCGAAACTCAATATAGTTCATGCTTTCAACATATGAGTTTTCCTCAAAACAAAAGCCAAAGGAAAAAAGATTAAGTCCAAAGACTACCCATGTTCTATCCTTCAGTTTTGTTAATTTTAGCTGCAACTTCACTTTATCGTCTTAGAAGTAAGTGATTTAATATGATAGTACAAACCCCAAAAACAAAATGAAAAATAAATTCAATTGCAATAAACACAATGGAGACTCTTGTCGATTACTATATCAACACAAGCTCAAATAACCTTCACTCGCACTATACAAAGTATTATTGGGCAAATATTTACGAAAATTCTGGGTTCCATAGAAAAATATCAAGAAAAATGAAGACCCATAACACCTAACCTCACATTTTACGATTTTGAGTGGAATACCAAACATGCAATCACCAAAAGGTTTAAAATTTCAGAAAGAAGTTTTCAACTTACCCAGTGAAAGAGAAGTTGACACTGAGAAAGGGCTTTAGACGATGACTGTTCAAGAAAATTACTTCTGATTCCTGCATATTTTCAAATGGGTCATAGAAATTAAAGGTGAAATTGTAGAAATAATCATTCTCGCTAGCTGCATGTACCACCCAAAAGAATTTAGGATTCAAACACATACCTAATTTGAGAATATGATTTCTGATTAGGGCTTTGGGTATCGATTTAAATTTGCATTTTAAAGATAGATTGAAGAGATTTGAGAGAATTGGATGGATAATTTTTAATTAGTGTGGGAGAAAACCCCTTTTGTTGAGAGAGAGAGAGTGAGGGGATTAAGTTGCAGTCACGCCCCAAACCGAGGGACGAGACCGGCGCCCAACCGGATGAACCCAATAGCGAACCTATATTTGCCTTTCCTACCCGACGCATTTTCCCGTGTTCTTAATGTACATTTTATAAGTGAACAACAAAATATATTCAAGCATGCGGTTACAACATAAATCCGTTTCTTCTTTTAATATTTTTAACATTAGATCTTACCAAAACATACATACTAAGTACAACATTCCCGATACAGGACCACTATTACGAGTAAGTACAACAACAACACAAAATATGTTTACAACCCACATAGTGTCTATGGAGCCTCTAAGAGTATGGAGAAGAACATAGACGTGACAGTAACAAGGCCCCCGACTATACCTCAAAAGGGATGACATAAACAAAATGAGTCAACATGATTTACACACAGCCCCAAGAGGAAGTGAGGCTCACCAAGACTGCTGAAGAGATGGAGGGAAAGGCACCACTAACGGCGATCAACGCTACCTGCTACAAAACCACTACATCCATTTAAAAGATGTAGCGCCTCCGACAAAAGGGTTGTTAGTACCATTGAACTCTAGATAGATAAACATCAACCGTCAACACAAATGGAGGCATCAAATAACAATACACCGAGGCAAGGAAAAGCACAAACAAGAGTTACCACAACCCTCATCTCGTTTTGCCATCTTTTGGTTAATGTACTTTTAAGTTCATCTTGTTATTATTATTACTGATCCACCGTGTCGTTGTCACACAGAGTCTGATCTCTGTCCGATCGGCTAAGCCATCCTAGGTGAGTTCCAAATTTCAATTACATCATTTATAACCACCATGGCTTGTTCTCACAGAGTCCGATCTCTGCCCGAATCAGCTACGCTAACACCGTGGCTTGTGCAAAGCACACTGAGTCCGATCTCTGCCCGATCGGCTAGGACATCTCAACTGTAAACAGTAAGGACAATAATCATCATCAAATCATAATCATATCACAATATCAAGTCATCCATGTGTACAACAAGGAGTCCGATCCCATCTAGACCGGATAGGTCTTCTCACCCCTAGGACATTCTCCTGGTACAATTATGGGTGTTTTAGATCACTTACATCAATTTTAACCTTTTTGATCCCCAACACATATTGTTCTTTGATTCATATTTCATATTATTAGAATCCTTTGATTCAACTTTCACAACAATTCTTCCTTTAATCCATATTCCATAACCATCCCTTCCATTAATTCATGTTGCACAACAATTCAACCTCATGTTTTCAATTTCACATCATTACCGTCTCTTTACCCACATTTCATAACATAGAAACTTTTAATTCATATTTCGTTCCATTCTAGTCTTTCATAATTACCACACCCATCATATACAAGGATCACACACATAGTAGAAGAAGGAATAAAATGATCATAATTCATATACTCAAGTAGCACAACGATATGGTATTAGCATGGAATGACATAGAAGCAAAGATTCCTCAATTAGGCACATAGAAGACATAAATTCCATACATATGCGACATGAGAATCATACCCAGAAAGTGAGCACATGGCTTTATCCTATGAGGATTAGAGATATCTATACATACCTTGAGTTGAAATTTCTCTATAATTTCTATCTAAAATCACCGGACCTTCTAACGCCTTCAATCTAATTTACAATATGACACATTCAAACTTAGAGTTAGGAATCTTGGACTAATTTGGGCATTTTATCAACTATTATTTGGTCCTTTAGATTAACTAACCCCCTTTTAGTGAAAGAATGCCCTATCTTACTTCCCTTTTGCTAGATTATGGAAGATTATTCACATGCATGCAAGGTTTCACTTTTTATTTTAAAGACCCAACCTATGTGTGTTTTATTCTTACTCAAAATCAGAGAAATTGGGGAAATAGGGTGAAGACTTACCTCTTTGAGTGAAGAAGATGACAATAACTTGATAATTTCCGGGCTTGAGTGATTTTGGAAAACCAAATTGGATGATGTTGAAACCTTCTCTCTCAAGAACTCTCTTCTTCTCTCTCAAGAACTCTCTTCTTCTCTCTCTATTTTTGGTCAGAAGATCGTTAAAAATGAAGGGAAGAGGTGATTTATAAAACAGGGGTTCAGGTTTTAAATTTAGAAAAAAAGAGCCTCGACACAAAGATGCGGTCAGGAATGCGATCGCATTCCTGCTATGCACTACGCATTCCTATCGCATAAATGGCCCTCAAAAAGGGCCAAAAGGAGACCGGACTGCCCAGGTATGCGACCAATATGCGGTCCGCATACCTGTTATGCGATCACATAGTGCGTCGTATAACCTCCCTCGCAAAAACCATGGGGAAAGAATGCGACAACTATGCGGCCTGCATTCGTGAAATACGATCGCATTCTAGGACACATAGCTGTCCTCAAAATGGACAAAAAACTGTCCAGGTATGCGACCACTATGCGATCCGCAAACCTGTTATGCGATCGCATAGTGCGTCGCATAACGCGAAATTTCTAGAAAGTTTAATCTTTCAAGTTATGGGATACTTTTTACTCAAAATAGGACCGTTTTAAGAATTTCCACAGTTATAACAACACAGGACCTACTCGGGCATTATTTTTGACATAGAAATTTTTCGGGTCTTTACATCCTCCCCCAATTAAAAATCATTCGTCCTCGAATGAGGATCAGACAATCATTTATTTTTGAAAACCCAATATGCCAACCCCCAATTTCTACTAACTCCGATAGTTTCTGAAAATTTCGCTATAGTTTTCTCTGTAATTAGGCCTATCTACCTGTCAGAGAGCCCCTGAAACACATGTTCTTAACCAATTCCACACATAACTAGTTATTTCATGGACTTGCACATAATTTGATCACCTCGACAAGTCCCGTATAATTCAATTACTTCAGTATGCCATATACACTTCAATTAATCATTTCCAATCTACACTTTAATTAATCATTTAACCATCACATGAGTTTCACATAATTTCATTTACTCCAAGGGGTTGCACATTACTCAAATAGTCACAACATACAGAATTATGGCAAAACTTGAGAAGTTACAATAGTAGAGCAATTAGGGGAAAGTGGGATGCTTTTGCACAAACTGAACATAACATATAATTGCTTAAAGATGATGGTTCGCACGATCACTACTAGACTTATTCAAAAAAATGGAGATATTTTTCTTTCATTTCATTTTCCGCTTCCCACGTGGCTTCCTCAACTTGCCGACTTTGCCACAACACTTTAACTGAAGCAATTTCTTTGTTCCTCAATCTACATACTTGCCTATCAAGAATAGAAACCGGAACCTCTTCATACGATAATTCTTCATTAACTTCAATAGTCTCAGCTGGCACGATGGCTGATGGATCACCAACCTCTTTCTTCAACATAGACACATGGAACACCGGGTGCACTAATGACATCTCAGGGGGAAATTCTAGCCTATAAGCCACCTGTCCTATCCTTTGAGCAATCCTATATGGCCCGACATACCTTGGGCTCAATTTCCCTTTATTCCCAAACCGAATTACTCCCTTCATGGGAGACACCTTCAAGAATACCCAATCGTCTATTTGGAATTCCAAATCTCTACGACAAATGTCCGCATAGGATTTCTGACGACTCTGAGTAGTGTTCATCCTCTCCTGAATGACTCTAACTTTTTCCATAGCTTGGTGCACAATGTCTGGTCATAAGAATTCTGCCTCACCAACCTCAAACCATCCGATCTGAGATCTACATCTCCTTCCGTACAATGCCTCAAATGGGGCCATCTGAATACTAGCATGGAAACTGTTATTATAAGCAAATTATATAAGCGGAAAGTGATCATCCCAGCTACCTTTGAAATCTAATACACAAGCCCGTAATATGTCTTCAAGCGTCTGAATGGTCCGCTATGCCTGCCCATCAGTTTGTGGATGGAATGCTGTGCTGAGATTTACCTGATTACCCAAACCTTGCTGAAATTTTCTCCAAAAGTTAGCTGTGAACTGGGCCCCTCGATCCGAGATAATAGATACTGGAGTGCCATGGAGCCTGACTATTTCTTTGATATACAATTGAGCATACTGTTCTGCAGTACCGGTGGACTTGACTGGAAAGAAGTGAGCTGATTTCGTGAGTCGATCCACTATCACCCAAATCGAGTCAAACTTTTGCT
The DNA here is from genome assembly GCA_005239505.1 of Nicotiana paniculata. NCBI lineage: Eukaryota > Viridiplantae > Streptophyta > Magnoliopsida > Solanales > Solanaceae > Nicotiana > Nicotiana paniculata. The sequence continues at coordinate 70,174 of ML364245.1, read as the reverse complement.
GAGTGCGGGTTAACCCTACCACAAAGTCCATATTGATCATCTCCCATTTCCACATCGGTATTTACATAAGCTGCATCAACCCACCGGGCCTCTGGTGCTCGGCCTTCACTTGCTGACAATTTGAACACTTAGCCACAAAGTCCGCCACACCCCTCTTCATACCATTCCACCAATAAATTTCCTTGAGATCGTGATACATTTTCGTAGAACCTGGGTGTACGGAATACCTGGAATTATGAGCCTCTACCATTACCCTTTTCCGGAGATCATCCTCATCTGGAACACATAACCTCTCTGGACACCATAGGACACCGTCATCGTCGCTGAGTGAGAATGCTGAAGTCTTGTGATTCAAAATTGCTTCCCTCAATTGTGCCAAAGCCGGATCCCTGAATTGCTGTCCCTTGACTTCATCTACAAGCGAAGATTCTGCTCCATTACGCACCACGACATCCCCTTCTCCTGAGGTCGAAAGACATACCCCCAGACTAGCCAACTGATAAACTTCCCGAGCCAAAAGCCTCTGACCGACTTCCAAATGTGCCAAGCTACCAATGGATTTCCGACTAAGAGCGTCGGCTACCATATTCGCCTTCCCTGGATGGTACAAAATATTCATATCATAGTCCTTGAGCAATTCTAACCACCTCCACTGCCTTAGGTTCAACTCTTTCTGCTTGAATAAATACTGAAGACTCTTGTGGTCTGCGAACACATCCACATGGACCCCATAAAGATAATGCCGCCAGATTTTTAATGCAAATACAACTGCCGCGAGCTCTAAATCATGCGTCGGATAATTCTTCTCGTGATTCTTGAGCTGCCTTGAAGCATACGTTATAACTTTACCACATTGCATCAACACACACCCCAAACCAACCCTTGAAGCATCACAATAAACTACAAATCCCTCTGAACCTTATGGAAAATTCAACACTGGTGCCGAATCAATTTCAATTTCAATTCCTGGAAACTCTTTTCACAAGCATCAGACCACTGGAACTTAACCGCTTTCTGTGTCAACTTAGTCAATGGGGAGGCGAGGGTAGAGAATCACTCCACGAACCTCCGATAATATCCAGCCAAACCCAAGAAACTACGAATCTCTGTCGGGGTTGTTGGTGTAGGCCAATCCTTTACCGCTGGTATCTTTTGGGGATCAACCCGAATCCCTTCCCTGGAAACAACATGGCCCAAAAAGGTGAATGATTCTAGCCAAAACTCATATTTTGACAACTTTGCATACAATTGGTGCTGGTGAAGAGTCTGCAGAACTGCCCTAAGGTGATTAGCATGATCTTCCTAACTTCGCGAATAAACAAGGATATCGTCAACGAAGACAATCACAAAGGAGTCAAGAAACAATTTGAAAACACGATTCATAAGATCCATAAAAGCTGCTGGGGCGTTGCTTATTCCAAAAGACATTACCAAGAATTCGAAGTGCCCATAACGAGTCCTGAAGGCGGTCTTAGGAATATCTTTCTCTCTGATCTTTAACTGGTGATACCCGGACCGTAAATCATCTTTGAGAAGAACCTAGCACCTTGCAATTGATAGAATAAATCATCTATCCGAGGAAATGGGTATTTATTCTTGATGGTGGCCTTGTTGAGCTTCCGATAATCAATACACATCCGAAGCGATCCATCCTTCTTTTTGACAAACAGAACCGGTGTGCCCCAAGGCGACACACTAGGCCTAATGAAACCCTTTTCTAATAGATCCTTCAATTGCTCTTTTAACTCCCTCAATTCTGCTGGCGCCATTCAGTAGGGTGGAATAGATATTGGTTGCGTATCTGGAAATACATCAATCCTGAAATCAATCTCTCTATCAGGTGGAAACCCAGGAAGCTCACCCGGAAAAACCTTAAGAAACTCATTCACAACAGGCACGAATTCGGGAGCAAGCACCTCTGAAGTGGTGTCCGCAACCTGGACCAAGTGGTAGATACACCCCTTCCTGATCATCTTCAATGCCTTAAGGTAGGAAATAAACCTGCCTCTTGGCACAACATCATTCCCTTTCCATTCAATAACTGGTTCCTCAGGAAAATCGAGCCTCATAATTCTGGCTCGGCAGTCGAGTTTAGCAAAGTACGAGTAGAGGCAATCCATCCCCATAATCACATCAAAATCCACCATTCCTAGCTCAATAATATCGGTCGTGGTATCCCGACCACACACTATGTAACCACAATTCCTATAGACTCGCATGACCGTAATAGAATCACCAACCGGAGTCGACAAGGAGAATGGCTCATGAAGCTGTTCGGGTTCTACCCCAAAACTTGAAGCAATAAAGGGAGTAACATATGACAAAGAAGACCCGGGATCAATAAGAGCATGAAACATCATGTGTTTTAATAGTCAGAATACCTGTGACAACATCTGGAGAAGCCTCCGCACTCTGGCGACCACTCAAAACATAGAATCGACTGGGTCCTCACTGACCTCGGGCACCACCCCTGGCTGTACCATGCCCTGCTGGTGCCGAAGGGCCTCGGGCTGGTGGGCATGCTGAAGATGTAGCAACTAAAGAACTAGATGGGTGGGAGGCACCCCATCTTGCACCCTGGCTGGATGAAGGGCAGTCCCAATTAATACGATCCCTCACCCCACAACCATAGCATACTGGACGATCCAGATAACAGGGCCTGGTATGATACCTCTCGCACTTGGGGCATGGGCCCCTATGTTGCTGCTAGAATCTCCCACCTGAACGACCTAGATGCTGGAACCCTCTGCCACCAGAACTGGCCTCAAAATGACCTCCCTACTGATGATGATGGTGACGCCCAGTGACGGGGCACTAGCTGATGTCTGAGCATGAGAATGGGATAGTCCTGATGACCCTCTCCCAGGGATTTGTCTCCCTCCTCCAAAGGAACCCCCATGGCTGCCCGCCGACCGTGTTCTACTAACACATACACTCTCTCTCCATCCTTATCTTCAATTTCTGAGCCTCCGTAGCCTGGGCAAATCCCACAATCTTCCCATAGTTTATATCTGAATGCAGAGTAGCTGTAGCAGCTTCATTAATAACCAAGGGAGCAAGGCCCTGAACAAACCGGTGAACTCTGTCCTCCATAGTCGGCATCATGTGGACAACATACTTGGACAAGCGCACAAACTCTATATGATACTCCCACACACTCCTATTGCCTTTCTTGAGGACCTCAAATTCAGTAGCGCGGGCTGCCATGGTCTCGGCAGGCAAGAAATGGTCCATGAAAGCACCTACAAACTCATCCCACATCGCCGGAGGGCTCCCTCCCCACGGGAATTCTCCCACATCTCAAACCATGAATACATTGCTTCCCTCAAATGATAGGAAGCTAACTCAACCCCCTCTGCCTCTGTAGCCTTGATAACCCGAAGAGTCTTGTACATGTCATCTATAAAATCTTGAGGGTCAGCCTCCGGGTCGGTGCCTATGAACTCTGGAGGGGCTAATCGCAGAAATTGGTCGACCCTGGAACCTGAAGAATCCCCTTGCTCACTGGAGGATGCAGAGGCAGCATGTGATCTTTGGACCTGGGAGGCCACTAGCTGAGTCAACATCTGAATAGATTCCGTGAGGTCCCCATCAGAAATACCGGAACCGGAAGCTGGGATAGAAGAAGGATCAGGAACATCAGAGGGAGGGACTGTAGCACCCTCCGCTGGAGCAGGAATAGGAATATCTCGGCCTGGGATGGAAGAGTCAGGGAGATTCAGGGTTGGGGAATCATTCTCGGCCGAACCACCAGATAAAGAATTCACGGCCGAGTCGAGATCTCTTCTTGGGTGCCATTTAATGAAAATTAGAACAATGCACGAGTTAGGGATAGACAACCTCACTTTCCACCACATCGCACGATATAGAATAGCAATAAAAGGGTACTTTCCTAAATGTCCATGCTGCCCCCTAATTATAGATGTGGTCGACAACACACCGATAAAAAGGGCTCTACTAGACATGGCTCTGAGACATCCTAGGACACTTTTAAAACCTTAGGCTCTGATACCAAGTTTGTCACGCCCGAAACTGAGGGACGAGACCGGCGTCCAATTGGATGAACCCGGTCAAGCGAACCTGTATTTTCCCTTCCTACCCGACGCATTTCCCCGTGTTCATAATGTACATTTTATGAGTGAATAGCAAAATAGATTCAAGCATGCGGTTACAACATAAATCCCTTTCTTCTTTTAACATTTTCGACATTAGATCTTACCAAAACATACATACTAAGTACAACATTCCCGATATGGGACCACTATTACGAGTAACTACAACAACTATCCAAAATATGTTTACAATCCTCATAGTGTCTACGGAGCCTCGAAGAGTACGGAGAAGAATACATAGACGTGCCGGTAATAAGGCCCTCGGCTATCCTCAAAAGGGATGACATAAACAAAATGAGTCAACATGATTTACACACAGCCCCAAGAGGGAGTGAGGCTCACCAAGACTGCTGAAGAGATGGGGGGAAAGTCACCACTAACGGCGATCAACGCTACCTGATAAAGAACCACCTACATCCATTTAAAAGATGTAGCGCCCCCGGAAAATGGGACGTTAGTACCATTGAATAGCACTAGTATGTATGAACAAACCTACTCTAGATAGATAAACATCAACAGTCAACACAAATAGAGGCATCAGATAACAATACACCGAGGCAAGGAAAAACACAAACAAGAGTTACCACAACCCTCATATCGTTTTGCCATCTTTTGGTTAATGTACTTTTAAGTTCATCTTGTTATTATTATTACTGATCTACCGTGTCGTTGTCACACGGAGTCCGATATCTGCCCGACCGGCTAAGCCATCCTAGGTGAGGTCGGAATTTCAATAACATCACATATAACCACCGTGGCTTGTTCTCACGGAGTCCGATCTCTTCCCGAATTAGCTATGGTAACACCGTGGCTTGTGCACAGCACACGGAGTCCGATCTCTGCCCGATCGATTAGGCCATCTCAACTGTAAATAGTGAGGACAATAATCATCATCAAATCATAATCATATCACAATATCAAGTCATCCATGTGTACGACATGGATTCCGATCCTAGCCAGACCGGATAGGCCTTCTCACCCCTAGGACATTTTCCTGGTACTATTATGGGTGTTTTAGATCACTTACATCAATTTTAACCTTTTTGATCCCCAACATATATTGTTCTTTGATTCGTCTTTCATATCATTAGAATCCTTTGATTCACCTTTCACAACAATTCTTTCTTTAATCCATATTCCATAACCATCCCTTCCATTAATTCATGTTTCACAACAATTAAACCTCATGTTTCGCATTTCACATCATTACCGTCTCTTTACCCACATTTCATAACATAGAACCTTTTAATTCATATTTCGTACCATTCTAGTCTTTCATAATTACCACACCCATCATATGCAAGGATCACACACATAGTAGAAGAAGGAATAAAATGATCACAACTCATATACTCAAGTAGCACAACGATATGGTATTATCATGGAATGACATAGCAAAGATTCCTCAATTAGGAACATAGAACACATAAATTCCATACATATCCGACAAGAGAATCATACATGGAAAGTGAGCACCATGGGTTTATCCTATGAGGATTAGAGATATCCATACATACCTTGAGTTGAAATTTCTCTATAATTTCTATCCAAAATCACCGGACCTTCTAACGCCTTCAATCTAATTTACAATGTGACACATTCAAACTTAGAGTTAGGAAACTTGGACTAATTTGGGCATTTTATCAACTATTATGTGGTCTTTTAGATTAACTAACCCCCTTTTAGTGAAAGAATGCCCTATCTTACTTCCCTTTTGCTAGATTATGGAAGATTATTCACATGCATGCAAGGTTTCACTTTTTATTTTAAAGACCCAACCTATGTGTGTTTTATTCTTACACAAAATCAGAGAAATTGGGGAAATAGGGTGAAGACTTACCTCTTTGAGTGAAGAAGATGACAATAACTTGATAATTTCCGGGATTGAGTGATTTTGAAAAACCAAATTGGATGATGTTGAAACCTTCTCTCTCAAGAACTCTCTTCTTCTCTCTCTATTTTTGGTCAGAAGATCATTAAAAATGAAGGGAAGAGGTGATTTATAAAAAGGGGTTCGGGTTTTAAATTTAGAAATAAAAAGCCCGGACACAGAGATGCGGTCAGGAATGCGATCGCATTCCTGCTATGCGGTTCGCATTCCTGTCGCATAAATGGCCCTCAAAAGGGGCCAAAAGGAGACCAAACTGCCCAGGTATGCGACCACTATGCGGTCCGCATACTTGTTATGCGATCGCATAGTGCGTCACATAACCTCCCTCACAAAAACCATGGGGCAAGAATGCGACAACTATGAGGCCCGCAGTCGTGAAATGCGATCGCATTCTAGGCCTCATAGCTGTCTTCAAAATGGACAGCAAACTGTCCAGGTATGCGACCACTATGCGGTCCACATACCTGTTATGCGATCGCATAACGCGAAATTTTGTGAAAATTTAATCTTTCAAGTTCTGGGATACTTTTTACTCAAAATAGGACCGTTTTAAGAATTTCCACAGTTATAATAGCACAGGGACCTACTCGGGCATTACTTTTGACATAGAAATTTTTTGGGTCTTTACAATTGCATAAGTAAGTATGCTTCTTCTCTGTAAACTAGTCTTTTATTTGCTTTCTTGTTTCCTTTTATTATGTAATTTTAAGTGAATTTATTTTTTAGTTATAGTAGTGACCTAGTCGCTCCAAAAGACCTACATGGGTGATATTTTTAAGTCGCTCCTAAAACATTGGAGACAAATTTTTGTTAATAGCGGTAACTAAAAATTCAGGATTTAGCGGCACATATTTGAGGCGACCTAAGAAAGTCGCCACTAAAAAATTATCTTCTGTAGCGACTTTTAGGGTCTCCAAAATAAATGTGATTTTTTCAGAAATAAATAAAGTTGCCACTAAATATTTCCACTAAAAGACAGATTTCTTGTAGTGAGAACTAGAGCTGTAGTCAAGGCAGTCTTGAGCTTCTTAAAGATCTCATCACACTCGTCAGACAACCTGAATAGGGCACCTTTTTGGGTCTATCTAGTCAAAGGTGATTTAATAGACGAGAAACCCTCCATAAATTGACAATAATGCCAAGTAAATCCAAGGAAACTTTGGATATCAGTAGCAGAAGACGCTGTGGGCCAACTCTGAACTGCCTTAAGCATTCCTACGAAGCCGCTTCTGGGGACCAAAGAGCGCACATGCGATCACGCTTCTATGCACCCTCTTCTGCACCTGCGGAAGCCCTTGAGCCAAACCAACACTGCATCTACGGTCTGCTATCCACTTCTATGGACTCGCACCTGCGGCCCCACCATCGCAAGTGCGAAAGCACCAGATTTTAACAGATTTCAGCAATGCAACCAAGTATAAAAATAGTCCTAACTCAATCTGAAACACACCCGGGTCCCCTAGGACCCCATCTTATCACACCAATAAATCCCAAAGCATAACACGGACTTACTTAGGGACTTAAATAACACCACACAACATAAAAACTTTGAATCGTACCTCAATTCAAGCCTAATGAATTAATCCAAGTTTGCAAATTCAAAACTTACGCCGAACAAGCAAAGATAACTCTGAATGACCTCAAATTTTGAATGCAAGTACCAAATGACACTACAGACCTATACCAATTCCCTAAACCGCAATCCGAACCCGTTATCAACAAAGTCAACTCTCAATCAAACATATCAACCTTCCAACTTTTGCCAAAAAGAATCAAATCAGCCTAATGATCTCCAAATCTACATCCAAACATACTTCTAAGTCAAATATCACCACAAAGCTATTGGAAACAACGAAACACCATTCCGGTGCCGTTAACACATCAGTCAAACTCTAGTCAACTCTTACAACTTAAGCCTTCAACCAAGGGACTAATATCCTAAATCAACCCAAAATTCTCCCAAAACCACACCAATCAACCCCGCAAGTCATGTAACCATAAATACACATATCTAAAGCATCAAATTGAGGAAACGAGGATAATATACTCATAATGACTAACCGGGTCGTTACATGACCACTTGGGCCACACAACCATGCACATAAATTAAGAGATCAAACGTTTAATCTACGTATATTATCCATCTTTTAGAACTCATCGAACCAAAAAGAGAATGTTCATTAGTTTTTTTACCAATTATGCCACAAAAGCCCATACTAACAGAAAATTATAAAAACCTGCTAGTATTGCCACAAAAGAGTAAAAAATAGCAACAACTAGACTATTCTTAGAAGGAACTGAATTTGGACCGGGCTTTAAGGACTACGAGAGACCAGGTTGAATTATTAGGGGATGTTAATATTTCCATAACCCTAATGCTCAGCTACCCATTTTAACCCTTTTAGATAGGCAATCTCTTCATTCAACATCTTATTCTCCTCCTTGGCTTCCTTCGTATCACTGATCAACTGGGTGATTAGTTTGTTGATCTAAGCACCTAGTTCCTTATTCAGAAGGTCATATGATTGCAATGTTTCTCTATAAAACATATCAATTTTGGAATTCATTTTTCCAGCTCTCACTAGTCGTGATGGCACCTAACCCAACGTGCTAGGTAAGCTAACTAGTAACTATCCAATTCTAATGATATTAACAAGACAAACAAACGATAGTAATTTACTGAATTTTTATACATTTCCCTAGGAGTGGTAGTACAAATCATGAGCTTCTAAGAATAGAGTTTACAAAGCTTAAATGATATAAATACATAGTTTGTTTGAAAAGTACTTAAACAGAGTTTTATAGATCTAAGGCTACCACGAAGAAGAGACAGCTACAACCGGGACGCAGGTACATCTTCAATTAAGCTCCCATCAAACACAACAATATAAGCAACCAACATCTGCACACAAGGTGCAGAAGTGTAGTATGAGTACAACCAACCTCATGTACTCAGTAAATAACAAACGTAACCTTAGGTTGAAAGTAGTGACGCTAACACGAGGTCGGGTCCAATACCAATATCCCACAACTGTACATAACAACTTAATACAAGTATAAAAGAGGTATCTCAGAAGTAAAAATGCCCAGCTCGTTCACAGTTCCAGAGAATAGTCACGCTTTTCAAGTATCTTAGTGAAAATCCAAATCTTCTACCGAAAATTCCCAAAAATACGAGTAAATTTGAAAACTGAATTTTTTTCAAATATCCTTTCCACAATAAATAATATGTTTCATTTTCTTTCCGGATAACAAGTGTGAAATACCTCTCTATGCCTACATATCAATATGTGTAAAGAGTCATGAATGACGTGATACTGTATAGCATGAAGAAAAAAGCATCTCTATGCCTGTATGTCATGTATGCATGCAATTGCCATGTATCTCAGAGATGAATCATGTACTCACACTCTCAGAGTACTTAATCTTACTGTCTCACACTTTCCACTCATCAAGCACAACCACTCGATATTGTATATGGCCCATACGACTTAGGGAAGATCCATCCCGGTTATACATCACTGACTGTCAGTCACACAGTACCAAGGAAGGCTAATCCGGCCCCATGGAGAAGATCCATCTCCAGGAATATAAATGCCTCGGACAAGATCGATGTACAGGAAAGATCCATCCCTCAATATAATCAACCACGCTCGCTGTGGGTGTATAGACTCCGAATGGGCTCCTACATCCCAAGCGCTATAATCCGCACGGGCAACTCACGTGCTGCACTGACAACTCACGTGCTTCACGGACAACTCACGTGCTATAATATCAATATCTTGACGCGCAGGGACAACTCACATGCTGCACGGACAACTCACGTGCTATAGTATAAATATCCTCACAAACAGGCCCCTGAACTCACTCAGTCATCAATCTCTCCAGTATCACTCACAGGCTCACAATGTCGTGAAACTAGCCCGACAACAATGATATGATGTATCAATAAATTACAACTGAGATTGACATATGATATGAATGCATGAATATGACTGAGTACGAAATATCAATGAAATCAGTGTAATGAAGGCAAGAAACGACCACTATGGGTCCCAACAGTATCGACATAAAGCCTAAACATGATATTTAGCATGATTGACAACTCATTTACTTTATCCCATGGTGAAAATATGGATATTATAAAAATAGGACTACTATACAATTCCATGGAAACAACAGCGTCCCAATTCACTTGGTGCGCGCCCACACGCCCGTCACCTAGCATGTGCGTCACCTCAATACCAATCACATAACACGTATTTCAGGGTTTCATACCCTTAACACTAAGTTTAGAAGAGTTACTTACCTCGAACAAGCCAATACGAATGTCGAGCAAGCCAAGCGATGCTCCAAAGATGCCATCACACACGTAGCAACCTCCGAACGACCCAAAATTATCCAAAAGCAACTCAAATAAATCAAATAAATCCAAAGGAAACAATTCCAAATGATAAAGAACGAATCCTTAATCAAAATCCAAAATCGACCAAAAATTACAGCCGGACCCGCGCCTCGGAATCCAACAAAACTCAAAAAATCCGACAACCCATTCACTCAAGAATCCAATCATACTAGTTTCACTCAAATCCGACTCCAATTCGATGTTCAAAACTCAAAAATGCATATTAGAGAACTTTAGGCCAAACCCCCAATTTTCTCTTTAAAATTCATCTCCCAATTTCCAAAAAATGAAGATAAGTTCGTGGAATAAGATTAAAACCAAGTGTAGAATACTTATCCCAATCCTTGTGATGAAATTTTCTCCAAAAATCGCCTCAATTTGAGTCCCACATCTCAAAATAGGATAAAAGAATCAAAAACCTCGATTTTAAAGCCTCTGCCAAGCACATTCCGCATTTGCGGACAAATAATCGCATTTGCGACCACAACATCTGTGGTAACTATTTCACTTCTGCGACCACAACTAACCAACTGGACCCTTGCACATGCGGAACACTTTCTGCTTCTGTGCACTCGCAGGTGCGACTCCTCCTCCGCATCAGCGATGACCTCCAGCCAAGCCTGCTATGCTTCTGCGGCCGATTATCCGCATCTGCGAACTCGCATCTGCGCCCATTGTTTCGTAGATGCGGAATCACTAGTACCAGAAAATCTTCAGCAATGCAACATGAAATGAAAATGATCGAACCCCGTCTGAAACTCACTGGACCACTCAAGACCCCATACAAATATACCAACAAGTCCAATAACATAAACCTACTTGAGGCCTCAAATCATGCATAACAACATCACAACGACGAATCACACTTCAAATTGAAGTTAATGAATTTTGAACGTTAAATTTCCAAAACGTGCGCCGAAACATACCAAATCATCCCAGAGTGAACCCAAATTTTGCACACAAGTCCCAAATGACATGGAGAAGCTATTTCAATTCCCGAAACCCAAATACGAATCCGATATCATCAAAGTCAACTTTTGGTCAAACTTATGAACTTTCCAAACCTTCAAATGTCCAATGTTTTGCCAACTTGTGCCGAAACCTTCTAGAACTATCCAAATGCAAATCCGGGCATAAGCCCGTGTCCAAAATAACCTTCTGGACCTAATAGAACCATCAAAACTCCGTTCCGGGGTCAAATTCACAAAAAGTCAAACTTAGTCAACTCTTCCAACTTAAAGCTTCAACAATGAAGTTCATTCTTCCGAACCAATTTTGAATAACCTGAAAGCCAAAACCGACAATTCACATAAGCATAATACATCATACAGAGCTACTCATGCCCATAAACTATCGAGAGAAGTGTAAATTCTCTAAACGATCGGTCAGATCGTTACATTCTCCCCCACTTAAACATACGTTTGTCCTCGAATGTGCCAAGAGTTCTTTTCAATACCATCAAATTGCCATATAACCTTACCATGCATATACCCGGGGGTGATCCCGCGTCACCCTATCATATATATGTTTGATAACACAACATAACGTAAATTTCTCAATTCAACTTAGCCCATAAGCCTTAGAATTCAATTTTTCCAACATCCAGAATTTCTTATAAGATCTGAATCTCGCAACTTTACACACTGTATAAGTCTGAACAAGCTGTACCAAACCGCAACCATAACCCAGGCTACAATCACTGGATATACCACATAACCCTAATACTCGTAGCAAGATCTGCGATCACAGTAACTGCTCAGAACAACCCAATCCCGATAATAAACTTCATACCTAACAAAACCTCATTCTAAAACCTTCGTACATTGTCGATAATGAAAGAACACACAGAAACTCATAATCTCGATAATGAAAGAAAACGCAGAAAATCATAATCATTCATCAAATCAACAAGTCGTGGAGCTCCCTCTCCTTCAATAAGAACTATAGCTAATTCCTAAGCTGACTCCCGATTCTATCTTTTCAAGTATACCACAAGCAAATCGGATAGCACCCATCCTAGATCCGATTACTCCATCTTATTGAATACCAACTACTCTAGTGACACGCAATACCAATACTACTCAAATCCACACACCATTCAATCCATGCATCAATAAGCAACAATCCAAATGTATTCACTCACGAAAATGACTCAATCAAGCAAACTGTCCCGCAAGCTCAACGGGTACCACCACAACGCAATGCTAAGAACCTATCACACACTGTAGAACCATCACCCAATTCTAACATAAAGGTTCATACCTCAACATAACTCCGCTGCAATGCCCGATTCCATCCAAACGCTGGTCCATATTATATACCTCGAGCAACCCTTCTCAAAATCAATAACCACGTGAAATTAGACATCAAGTACCATGTGCATTACCATAACCACAGAGAATAAGATGACACAATGCCACACAAAAACCGAAGGAGCATAACTAATACGCCCTCAATCATGCAATACCCAATTACTTATCCCACTCAATTTTTGCTATAAGACCACAATAGAACCGCATCAAGTGTTCCTAAAACCAACGAATCACAACTCCTCGTAGCATAGAAGAGTAAATCATAGAAAAATTTAGAACACGAATAAGTTCAACAACATCCTAATGGCACATCCCTTCATAATAGCACTATGGAGCCAACTAATCCGACTCTGTGTAGAATACACATCCTAATTGGGCCTACCAATGGACCCCCAAATGGACTTCGGGCACCCAATAATAGATAAATAAACCTCCGAAAGCCTACAGTTGACTCAATCATAACATATACTATCATCTGGCTAGCTTCGGCCATGAATTCACAGTCCACAACCATGAAACAATCTGCTCCCGAGAACTCCCAGTCTCCAAATCCATAGAACACACGATTCACCATATCTGATCCCAACTCAACCGCCAGAATGTTTAACACATCTCTCATACACGATCATCCCATGAGAAATACTTCAAAAATTCTTCCGTGCCACATAGCAAAATTTGAATATAAACATTGCCCCTTCTGAAATGTATACTCTCATCAAGCCATACCAAATAGCAATATCATTTACCTAGTTATCTGAAACTGTTCATGTTCCTATGAATTTTATGACCTTCCTTTTAAAACTGAACTGCAATCTCGCTAACGTAAATCTCAATCCCACACAACACTGCATATACCATGCCATCATATGATAAATACGAGAACTTCATAGTCCACTCTGAGTCACAAGCTACTACATACTCAATTAGCCAAGGACCTTCCATTTGATTTCATCCGGGAGAAATTCACCATACACCACATGCTCTTCACGCCAGTAGGAAATATACCCCTCAAACCTTGGTAAAAAAATATTGAGAACTCTTCGAAACCCATTTTCACATAACCAAGCTACCAGAACCGATATTCTCTAACTCAACCCAGCCACGCATGTTACCAAAATCGAGAGTATTGCCACGAAACACCTGTAGAGACTAGCCACGTTATAAGTACCCAAAGAACCGATCATACCCATTACTGTGCTGATCCAACCTACTACTAAGCTGTCCTATTTCTCCAAGTCCTTTCCAAATTTCCTTCAAATTGGTACTTCTCCTTGCTAGAATACCACGATCCTTAACCAAAGTTCACCACACAAGAGACCCTAGTATAAAATCACAATGCTCTAATGTCACAAACCCAAATCTAGGCCAGTCGTGATGGCGCCTATCGTGGAACTAGGCTAGCCAAAACTACACTCGAATCATAATAAGCTTCCATTTACATCTTTACTATACTGATTACCCATAAAGGTTTCCTTTAAACATTTATAAAACAACTAAAGCTATACTGAAAATCAAATACAACCCCCGATATCCCGGAGTCACTGGTCATGAGCATCTACATAAATTATACAAATCAAAAGAAAATAAACTGTATAATAGTAAACAGGAGAGAGAGCAGGACTGCGGACGCCTGTAGCTACCTCGTAAACCTCCGAGAATCTCTGGAACAGATAGACAGCTCACCCTTCCCTAACACCTGGATCTGCACACAAGGTGCAGTGATCAATGTGGGTACACCAACTCAGTAGTAATGAAAATAAATCAGGTCTGAGCAGCAAGAAACACATAAAATAAATTCATCAATTCACAGTAAGCACAACCTTTCTTTCCAACAATGTATACGTTAAATCATCACGCTTAAAAGCCAGTTTCAGTTAAAATCATTTGAAATATACTTTCCACTAGTTTCAACATAACTTTCAAGAAGTTTAGTGTAAAAATGCTGAAAATCATAAAGAGGCCCCTCGGGCAAAACATATTTCATAAGTTCAGAGTGAATGTGGTAAAATCATAAGTAGCCCCTCGGAAAAAAACATGTATCATAATCAGCCCCACGGTCATGCCTCACAGTCACTCATAATTAGCCCCGCGGGCATACCTCACAATCACTCATAATCAGCCCCTCGGGCATACCTCACAATCACTCATGCCTCCCAATCACTCGTCACTCATCACTCGACACTCGGCACTCGGCACTCGATGCGCTCACTGGGGGTGTGTACAAACTCCGGAGGGGTTCCTTCAGCCCAAGCGCTAATATCAAGCCACCTAGTGGAGTATCATATCCTCAAAAATCAGGCCCTCGGCCTCACTCAGTCAGAACCTTTCAAAAGCCCCTCGGGCGAATCAGTAAAATGGGGTACTCGACCCAAAACATCATTTTTAAATCTCAAAGTAGTGTAAATCAGGCTGAGTTTCAAAAATAATAAGCACAATGTGGCTGAGTGAAATCATCAATAAACTGAGGAAAAAAACAGTAAAAAGCCCCCCAAGGGGTCTAAACAGATCGACACGAGGCCCCAAACAGGGCTTATAGCTCAAATATTTCAACAATCTTTAGAACATAATTTAACATAAGGTTTGGAGTAAAATATGCAACTCATTAGTTGCCGCGGAGAGGACCTAGTCCAATCCAAAAATCAGTGCGCGCCACATACTCGTCATCCGACGTGTGCTCCATTCTAAAATCAGTGAGAAATACGTCGTCCGGGGTTTCATACCCTCAGGACAAGATTTATAACCATTACTTACCTCTACCGGTCCACAACACTAGTTCGCTATGCTCTTGCCCGTTAAATTGGCTCCTGATTGCTCCGAATCTTGCCAAAACCAGTTTAACATCATTAATATATACTAAAGGAACACAACCCAATCGAAAACTATCAAATTATACAAGAATCTCGAAATTCGGCCAAACCCGAGCCTCGAGCTCATATCTCGAAATCCGATAAAATTTATATCACAAGAACCCTTATCCTCCCACGAGTCCGTACATACCAAGAACATAAAAATCGGACCACAATTGCCCACTAAAATTACCAAAAGAAGTTCCCAAATCTTTCCTCCCATTTTCCCAACTTTTTCTTACTTTAATCCTTCAATTTACAAGCCTAATCCGAACAAAATAGCATGGAATGACTTTAATAACCCAGGAACTTACCTCCACTGAAGACCCACAAATTCTGTCTTCAAATTTCCCTCAATTGGGCTCCAACCGCATGCAACAATGGTGAAATGTATAAAATTTCACGGAGGCTTCTTTTATACTGTTCTGCCCAGCAATTTCGCCCCTGGGGACCTTTCACCGCACCTGCGCAATCCTACTAACGGACCAAATCTCGCACCTACGACCATTTCTTCGCACCTGCGGCTTGGCCGCACCTACAGACTTCTCCTGCCTAGACTCCCTTCGCACCTGCGCATGGACTTTCGCACCTGCGGCTACCCATCCGCAGGTGCGGCCAACACCAGAAACTTTCACCAGCAGTCATTTGCTGTAAATTTTCCAAGTTCAAAACTCCGCCAACCATCCGAAATCAATCCCGAGCTCCTCGTGGCCCCAACCAAACATACCAACACACCCCATAGCATTATTCAAACTTAGTCGAGCCTTCGAAACGGAAAAAACAACATGAAAACACCAAAATTACATCAAATTCAAGCCTATGAACTTTGAAACTTCCAAATTTCGCTAACGATGTCGAAACCAACCAAAACACCTCCGATTGACCTGAAATTTTGCACACATACCCAAAATGAAATTACGACCTGTTCCAACTCCGGGAATCCCATTCCGACCTCGATATCCTATTTTCCACTGCCGACCGGAAATCGCCAAAAACTAACTTTCGCCAATTCAAGCCTAATTCTACACCGGACATCAAAACTCCATTCCGAACACACTCCTTAGTCCCAAATCCCTAATGAAACCATCCGAGCCATATAATTCGCATTCCGAGGTCATTTACCAATAAGTCAACCCTCAGTTGACTTTCTCAACTATTAGGCTACCTTGATAGACTAAATGCCTCAATTCTCACCAGACCACTCTGAACCCGAATCAACCGACCCAACACACATAAATGAAGCTGAACCGTATAAAATGAAGCAGAAATGGGGGAAACGGGGCTAAACTCTCGGAACGACCAGCCGAGTCGTTACATCCTCCCCCACTTAAACATACGTTCGTCCTCGAACGTGCGAAAAGTTGTTCTCCAACACCATCAAATTGTTACGTAGCTTACCATGCACATACCCGGGGGTGATCCCCCGTCACCCTATCCCATATAGGTCCAATAGCACAATACCGTTGAAATTTCAAAATCCAAATCCTGGCCCATAAACCTTAGAACCAAATTCCCACTTCTGAATTAATATACAAGATCAAAATTTCATAACTATAAACTGAAAAAGTCTGAACATGGTGGATCAAGACATATACGCACTCCAGATGGAATCACATAATACACCGCGTGACTCAAACACTCATAGCGATAACTCTTAACTACAATAACTGCTCAGAACAACCCAATACCGGTACATAACCTCTTATCAATAAATGCCTCGCTCTAACACTTCCATATACTGCCGATGATGAAAGAAGCACGAAGAACTAACAACCATTCGTTCGATCAGTCAGACATGAAGCTCCCCCTTCCAAACATGAATTATAGAAGATTTCTAAGCCAACTCCTAATATTTATCCTTCCAACTATGCTGTAGACAATTCTGAAAATATTCCTTATAGGTCCAATGACCTCTTCTCATCCATCATGACCACTCTGATGACATGACACATCGAGACAATTCGAAGCCAAAACCTGTGCATCTTGTGCACTTAATAGGAACATCCCAATGAAATCAAATTATATAAAAGATCCACACGAGAGGACTAACCTGCCATTAACAATTACTATCACCATATCATGCTAAGATCCTGGCACACACCGTCTCATGCTAAGATCCTGGACTCTACTAAACCTGCTCATGACCGGTGAGTCCTATGTAACCTAGCGCTCTGATACCAAACTGTCACGACCCCAAATCTAAGCCAGTCGTGACGGCGCCTATCGTGGAACTAGGCCAGCCAAAACTACACTCGAATAATAATAAGCTTCCATTTACATCTTTACTGTACTGATTACCCATAAAGGTTTCCTTTAAACATTTATAAAACAGCTAAAGCTATACTGAATATCAAATACAAACCCCGAGATCTCGGAGTCACTGGTCATGAGCATGTACATAAATTATACAACTCAAAAGAAACTAAACTCTATAATAGTAAACAGGAGAGAGAGCAGGACTGTGGACGCATGCATCTACCTCGCAAACCTCCGAGAATCTCTGGAACAGATAGACAGCTCACCCTTCCCTAACACCTGGATATGCACACAAGGTGCATGGAGTAATGTGAGTACAAAAACTCAGTAGTAATGAAAATAAATCAGGTCTGAGCAACAAGAAACACATAAAATCAATTCATCAATTCACAGTAAGAACAACCTTTCTTTCCAACAATGTATACGTTAAATTATCACGCTTAAAAGCCAATTTCAGTGAAAATCATTTGGAAATATACTTGTCACTAGTTTCAACATAACTTTCAAGAAGTTTAGTGTAAAAATGCTGAAAATCATAAAGAGGCCCCTCGGGCAAAACATATTTCATAAGTTCAGAATGAAAGTGGTAAAATCATAAGTAGCCCCTCGGGCATGCCTCACAGTCACTCATAATTAACCCCTCGGTCATACCTCACCATCACTCATAATCAGCCCTTCGGGCATACCTCACAGTCACTCATGCCTCCCAATCACTCGCCACTCGGCACTCGGCACTCGCTGCGCTCACTGGGGGTGTGTACAGACTCTGGAGGGGCTCCTTCAGCCCAAGCACTAATATCAAGCCACCTCGTGGCATATCATATCCTCACAAATCAGTTCCTCGGCCTCACTCAGTCAGAACCTCTCAAAAGCTCCTCGGACGAATAAGTAAAACGGGGTACTCAACCCAAAACATTATTTTTAAATCTCAAAGTAGTGTAAATCAGGCTGAGTTTCAAAAACAGTAAGCACAGTGTGACTGAGTGAAATCAATAAACAATGAGGAAAACTATAGTAAAAAGCCCCCCAAGAGGTCTAAACAGATCGGCACGAGGCCCCAAACACGACTTATAGCCCAAATATTTCAACAATCTTTAGAACATAATTTAACATAAGGTTTTGGAGTAAAATATGCAACTCATTAGTTGCCGCGGAGAGGACCTAGTCCAATCCAAGAATTAGTGTGCGCCACATACTCGTCATCCGACATGTACGCCATTCTAAAATCAGTGAGAAATATGAGTCCGGGGTTTCATACCCTCAGCACAAGATTTATAACTATTACTTACCTCTACCGGGCAACAACACTAGTCCGCTATGCTCTTGCCCCTCAAATTGGCTCCCGATTGCTCCGAATCTAGCCAAAACTAGTTTAACATCATTAATATATACTAAAGGAACACAACCCAATCGAAAACTATCAAATTATACAAGAATATCGAAATTCAGCCAAACCCGATCCTCGAGCCCACGTGTCAAAATCCGATAAAATTTACATCACAAGAACCCTTATCCTCCCACGAGTCCGTACATAACAAGAACATAAAAATCGGACCACAATTGCCCACTAAAATTACCAAAAGAAATTCCCAAATCTTTCCTCCCATTTTCCCAACTTTTTCTTACTTTAATCCTTCAATTTACAAGCCTAATCCGAACAAAATAGCATGGAATGACTTTAATAACCCAGGAACTTACCTCCACTGAAGACCCACAAATTCTGTCTTCAAATTTCCCTCAATTGGGCTCCAACCGCATGCAACAATGGTGAAATGTATAAAATAACACGGAGGCTTCTTTTATACTGTTCTGCCCAGAAATTCCGCCCCTGCGGACCTTTCACCGCACCTGCGCAATCCCACTAACATACCAAATATCGCACCTACGGGCATTTATACGCACCTGCGACTTCGCATGTGCGGCCAACTCTTCGCACCTGCGGACTTCTCCTGCCTAGACTCCCTTCGCACCTGCGCATGAACTTTTGCACCTGCGGTATCGCACCTGCGGCTACCCATCCGCAAGTGCGGCCAACACCAGAAACTTACAGCAGCAGCCATTGCTGCAAATTTTCCAAGTTCAAAACTCCACCAACCATCCGAAATCAATCCCGAACTCCTCGGGGCCCCAACCAAACATACAAACACACCCCATAGCACTATTCAAACTTGGTCGAGCCTTCAAAACGCCAAAAACAACATGAAAACACCAAAATTAAATCAAATTCAAGCCTATGAACTTTGAAACTTCCAAATTTCGCTAACGATGCCGAAACCAACCAAAACACCTCCGATTGACCTGAAATTTTTCAAACATACCCAAAATGACATTACAGACCTGTTCCAACTTCCGGAATCCCATTCCGACCCTGATAGCCTATTTTCCACTGCCGACCGAAAATCGCCAAAAACTAACTTTTGCCAATTCAAGCCTAATTCTACACCGGACATCAAAACTCCATTCCGAACACACTCCTAAGTCCCAAATTCCTAACGAAACCATCCAAGCCATAAAATTCGCATTCCGAGGTTGTTCACCAATAAGTCAACCCTCGGTTGACTTTCTCAACTATTAGACTACCTTGAGAGACTAAATGCCTCAATTCTGACCATGACCACTCTGAACCCGAACCAACCGACCCAACACACATAAATGAAGCTGAACCACATAAAATAAAGTAGAAACGGGGGAAACATGGCTAAAATCTCAGAACGACCGGCCGGGTCATTACATCTAAGGTCCATAAGCCGCTGACTTCCCCTTTAAGCACCCCGAAGCACCACAACTGAGACACCCACTCTAAAGAGACCTTATATGAACCTAAAATTGTGTCCTTCACCTTCTTGAAACTGAAAAGAGTAATCCCCAATGACATACAAATTCCACAAGTCTTGACACCGTTCAATGTAGCTCTCAGTTTCTAGCCATATACAAATCTTGAAAATTCCAAATCGCTACATATAAATCTGTAATACATTCGAACCATTCTCGAGAGTCATCCACTCTTCTCAAATCTCAATTTAAACCGACCAAACGGATCGAACGACATGTGCCCCATTAGCGCACCAACACCCAAGGTAATAATCCACACTCCTAAGCAACAATGCAAATTCCTACTCCACGCACACTACATCACTCACGACTAACCACTCAATCATTCCATGATTACCATATACCCGTAGAGTGTAATACAACTATATCCAGAAATTCCCTTACTCGAGTCATCCTCAATCTCAATCCCTGCAGTTATAACTGATTCACAAGTATACCTCGAACCGAAACCAATACAACACATAACCGTGCAATCCACTTGGTATAAGACTCCCTCACTTGGCTCAAAGCCATAGATCAAAACACATAATAACTCAAAAATGCCCATACTCTATTACTGCCATCTGAATCCTTCATAAGCTCACGTGCACAACCCACATAGTACCTCAAATCATCTACAAATTTTGCATTCACCCTAGTAACAACCAAGTCAACTCCTATAAGCAATCAAACTCAAATTGCAACACATATAATCCACTGGCAAAAGGGAACTCTCTACGAAACAACATAGGGATCACACAACCTCGGGACACCCCGCAGGAGATAACCCACCTGCTTAGCCTCAATCTGGCATCTCTTATACCCTTACACAGTCACAACTACTATGCAATCACTTAATCTCCCTGAGTCTAAAATCATAAAACGACATGAAAATCTACTTCACTCCTAAACTAAACAACATGATAGGTCCTTCAACACACCCATAACTCGAGGCCATACGCCAAATCAAGACATAAATCAAACACCTAATAGTCCTTGCTACATCTCAATTAAAATCTTCCCGTCACATTTGAATCATCCGAGCACATCTCGCAGTCCCATCATACTCACCACATATCCATCCATTACAAAATTCCACTAATAGGGACACCAACATACATATAAGTCCCAAAATCACGTGCTCACTCAATTGAAATCTCCGTGCTGAGGCTACCGTCAAAACCCGTCCTCAAGTCCTCCAGGCTGGCCTATCACCAACATATAAAAATCACATCTCGCACCTCATCATGGAATCACAATCCGTCGGGCACAACCGATACCGAGCGCTCACATGCGCATAAGAATGCGTGGAAGGACTTCAAAGGGCAACGTTTCAAGCTGAATCAATGCCGCACGAAGATAGGTATGGACGTCATCATAGCGATCCATAAGAATCTACTAGGCACCTGCTCATGACTTGTATAAACTATGAACCCAGTAATCCAACTTGTAACTATCCAATTCCAATGAAATTAACAAGACAAATAAGCGATAGTAATTTACAGAATTTTTATACATTTCCCAAGGACTGGCAGTACAAATCATAAGTTTCTAAGAATAGAGTTTACAAAGATTAAATGATATAAATACATAGTTTGTTTGAAAAGTACATAAAAAGAGTTTTATAGATCTAAGGCTACCACGAACAAGAGGCAACTACAACCGGGACTCAGGTACATCTTCAATACAGCTCCCATCGAACACAACAATAGCAACAACCAACATCTACAAACAAGGTGCAGAAGTGTAGTATGAGTACAACCGACCCCATGTACTTAGTAAGTAACAAACCTAACCTTAGGTTGAAAGTAGTGATGAGCTAACATGAGGTTGGGTCCAATACAAATATCCCACAACAGTACATAACAACATATTACAAGTATAAAAGAGGTATCTCATAAGTAAAAATGCTCAGCTCGTGCACAGTTCCAGAAAATAGTCATGCTTTTCAAGTATCTCAGTGAAAACCCAAATATTTTACCGAAAATGCCCAAAAATATGAGTAAATTTAAAACCTGCAAGTTTTCCAAATATCCTTTCCATAATATTTAGGTGTTTCATTTTCTTTCCAGATAACAAGTGTGAAATACCTCTCTATGCCCACATATCAATATGTGTAAAGGGTCATGAATGGCGTGATACCATATACCTCTGAAGAAAAATGCATCTCTATGCTTGTATGTCATGTGTGCATGCCAATACCATGTATCTCAGAGATGAATCATGTACTCACACTCTCAGAGTACTCAATCTCACTGTCTCACACTTTCAACTCATCAAGCACAGTCACTCGGTACTGTATATGGCCCATACGCCCCAAGGAAGATTCATCTCAGAATATATACTTCAATGACCGTTAGTCACTCAGTATCGAGGAAGACCAATTTGGCCCCATGGAGAAGAACCATCTCCAGCAATATAAATGCTTCGGCCAAGATCCATGTCTAGGGAAGATCTATCCCTCAATATAATCAACCACACTCACTGGGGGTGTACAGACTCCGGAGGGTCTCCTACAACCCAAGCTCTATAATCTGCACTGATAACTCACGTGTTGCACGGACAACTCAGGTGCTATAGTATCTATATCCTCACAAACAGGCCCCCGACCTCACTCAGTCATCAATCTCTTCAGTCTCACTCACATGCTCACAATGTCATGAAACTAGACCGACAACAATGATATAATGTATCAATAAATAACAACTGACGCTAAGATATGATATGAATGCATGAATATGATTATGTATGAAATATCAATGAAATCAGTAAAATGACAACAAGAAACGGCCACTATGGGTCCCAATAGTATCAGCATAAAGCCTAAACATGATATATAGCATGATTGAAAGCTCATTTACTTTATCGCATGGTGAAAACACGGATATTAACAAAATAAGACTAATGTACAGTGCCATGGAAACAACAGAGTCCTAATTCACTTGGTGCACGCCCACGCGCCCATCACCTAGCATGTGCATCACCTTAATACCAATCACATAATGCGTATTTCGGGGTTTCATACCCTTAACACTAAGTTTAGAATATTTAATTACCTCGAACAAGCCAATAAAAATGCTTAGCAAGCCAAGCGATACTCCAAAGATGCCATCACGCGCGTAGCGACCTACGAACGACTCAAAATTATCAAAAAGCAACTCGAATACATCAAATAAAGCCCAAGGAAATAATTCCAAATTATAAAGATCGAACCCTTAATCAAAACCCAAAACCGGCCAAAAATAACACCCGAGCCCATGCCTCGGAACCCAAAAAAACTCACAAAATCCGACAACCCATTCACTCACGAGTCCAACAATACTAGTTTCACTCAAATCCGACTCTAATTCAATGTTTAAAACTCAAACATGCATATTAGGAAATTTTAGGCCAAACCCCCAATTTTCTCTTTAAAATTCATCAACCAATTGCCAAAAAATAAAGTTAGATTTGTGGAATAAGATAAAAACAAAGTGTAGAATACTTACCCCAATCCTTGTGATGAAATTTTCTCCAGATATCGCCTCAATCCGAGTCCCACATCTCAAAATATGATAAAAGAACCAAAACCTCGATTTTAAAGCCTCTGACCAGCACTTTCCGCATTTGCGAAAAAGTAGTTGCATCTGCAACCACCGCATCTACGGTAACTGTTTCGCTTCTGCGACCATAATTAACCAGCTGGCCCCTCGCACCTGCGAAACAATTTCTACTTCTGCGCACTCGCAGGAGCGACTCCTCCTACACATCTACGATGACCTCCAGCGAAGCCTGCTACGCTTCTGTGGCTGATTGTCTGCATCTGCGCCAATTCTTCTGCAAATGCAGAAACACCAGAACCAGAAAATCTTTAGTAATGCAACATGAAATGAAAATGATCCGAACCCCGTCCGAAGCTCACCCGGGCCACTCGAGGCCCCGTCCAAATATACCAATATGTCTAATAACATAACACGGACCTGCTCGAGGTCTCATATCGGGCATAACAACATCGAAACAATGAATCGCACCTCAAATCGAACTTAATGAACTTTAAACTTTCAATTTCCAAAACTCGCACCGAAACATATCAAATCATCCCGGAATGAACCTAAATTTTGCACTCAAGTAACAAATGACACGACGAAGCTATTCCAATTCCCTGAACCCAAATTCCAATCCGATATCCTCAAAGTCAACTTTCGATAAACTTATGAACTTTCCAAACCTTCAAATTTTCAATTTTTTTGCCAACTTGTGCCGAAACCTTCTAGAACCATCCAAATGGAAATACGGGCATATGACCGAGTTCAACATCACCATTTTTACCTAACAGAACCATCAAAACTCCATTCCGGGGTTAAATTCACAAAAAGTCAAACTTAGTCATCTTTTCAAACTTAAAGTTTCAATAATGAAATTCATTTTTTCAAACCGATTCTGAATAAACTGAAAGCGAAAACCGATAATTCACATAAGTCATAATATATCATACAGAGCTACTCATGCCCGTAAACTACCGAGAAAAGTACAAATGCTCAAAATAACTGGTCGGGTAGTTACAAGTGATCATATACTTGAGTGAGTAAAAACCCATAAAGCAGTGCGTTCGTTCCTTTTGACGAAGTGGTGATGCTAGTCATGTGCGTTATCATAAATGATGACAAGTTGAACAAATGTTCTTGTCTATCACTTCCATCACTGCCAAATCCAGGGTAATAGCCCCGTTCCTCCTTTTAACTCGGAAACACACATTTGTTCATAACCTCGTACAATAGTCTATGAACCGGATTCATTTTTCTTTTATATAAATTCCTGACCTCATCAGACATTCTTTCATATGTGTACTTTACAATTAACTACGACTTCTTTCGTTCATTTTCACCTATCTTCAGCCATTCACGTTTGACCTAAGTGTCAAACCCATAGGTAGGAAATTCAAGATCTGCCCAGACCTTGAATATAGAAGTTTAGTTCTACCCCTTCACGTGGTGCTCATAGTTTTATCCTTCAACAATTGAAAGTTAGATTAGAAATGGAATACTTTGTCATCTCCCGTACTAGCACCAGAATAACCTGGTTGTTGTCCAGGGATATCTGGAGAAACACTAAATTCTTCTCCTTTACTCAAGGATTCAATTTCCTTTTTCCTCCTCTCCTTCTTCTTCCACCACAAAAGGTTTTTCACTGCCACCACACACCTAAATACCCTCCTCCATAGTATTAATTTTCTCTCCCTAAACTTTTGCCTTTTCACATACAAGGATATTCTTCACAGTTTCACCATAAGCAAATTCTAGGATTTTTTTCTTGTACGAGGTTGGGGTTTAGGGCATTTTTAGTTTGGGGGTTTGATGGAGAAACATCACAACGAGTTTCGTGTGCTTAGTTTCATAAGGAATAGATTGGAAGGGATTAGTATATTCGACATTATCGGGTTTTTCGAAATTTTTGGAAGATTTTGAATTTGGGGGTTTTCTTGACTTTTCGATTTAAGCACTGAGACGAGAGAATTTGAGAGAGGTTTGTGAGTGATATACGCAATAGAAAATAAATTGAAGTAATGAGATATACAATTTGATAGTTACTAACCACATCAATCATGGTTTTTAATTCCTAAAATAGTTCATAATGGAAAGGAAAATGCGCCAAGATTTGAATTTTTAAGATAAATGGTTTTGATTAGGTCTGTTTTGGATGAAAGAGACGTGTAGTTACTAGGTCCAGGAACATGTACTATTTTTTCATGCGAACTGACGGCAATTATAATATCTCCTTTACGACACATAAGATCAATATTTGATTTAGGAACCTAGTTTTTATGACGTAGTAATTGAACAACTTAATGCAACTATCTGCTAGGAGAGGAGGCACATATATGAACTTCTAAAGAACTAGGTTTTTGGTTGATTTTCTCAATGTGGAAAAGTATCCTCTAAGAATAGCGATAATAACATTAGAGCTCGTCTAGGAAACTTCGCTATGACATGCATGCATATCTGTTACCGTATAAGACTGAATCGGATATTTTTAATATTTAGACACACCAGACACAATGATTTAACATAGCCAATCATTAAGGGAATCAAGAGTATGCTTAGGGCGTCTTGATCATTCCAAGCTAGAAGCGGTTACTATCACAGTGGTTCTTTCTTAATTCTTTGGTAAAGCTTTCCGCAATATGCTCTTCAGTCTTGTAAACTCCATAGAAATTGTGTCCTTTTTCCATATTATCACTCAAAAGGTGGTTCCTAATATTAATATATTTTATGCTCTTATGATAAATTGGTTGTTTGTCATGTTCACAACACTTGTATTATCACAGAATATTGTAACATGTTCAATTACCACATTAAAGTCATCAAACTACTAGTTGATCAACAATAATTGTGCACAATATGACGCTATAATAACATACTCAGCTTTTGTAGTTGACAAAGATACATAGTTTTATTTTTTGGATGCCTAAGAGATCAAACATAAATTTAGGAAGTGAGCTGTCCTAAGTGTGTTCTTCCTATCTACTAGATAACCAGTATAATCAACATCTACTTATCTCATGAAGTCAATAGTAACATCTGATAGATACTAAAGTACCATGTTTTGAGACCTTTTAAACACCTCAAATTCCTCTTCACAACTTTCAAACGTGATTCCTTAGTATTTGATTGAAACTTGTCACAAACCCAACACTAAATTCAATATCTAGTCTATTTGCAGTTAGATACAAAAAAAATCTTTTGTAACCCTATATAATTTTTCATCAACATGAGAACCAAGTTCATCCATGTCCAATCGAGTGGCAGTGGCTATAGAAGAATCAATTATCTTTGCATTATCCGTATCAAACCTTTTGAGCAGTTATATGATGTACTTTTCTTGATGTATCGTCATCCCATTCTCAGTTTGCTTTACTTGTAGGCCAAGAAATAAATTTAGCTCTCCCATCATGCTCATCTCAAACTCAATTACCATTAGTTTTACAAATTCTTTACAAAAAGTTTCATTAGTAGCACCAAAAATGATATCATCAATGTTGATTTGGACAATTAATAAATTTTTACTGTCTTCAAATAAAGTGTGTTGTCAATTTTATTTCTTGTGAACCCATTCTCAAGAAGGAATTTCAACAACCTCTTCTACCATTCCCTAGGTGCTTGCTATAGTTCATACAATTCCTTTTTCGATTCGTATATAATCAAAAAACTCAGGGCTTTCAAACCTTTGAGGTTTACGTATAAATAATTTTACCTTCAAATACGCATTCAGAATCACACTTCTGACATCTATTTAATACAATTTACAGCCATGTACGATGCAAAAGCAATAAGCATCAATATATCCTCTGTTCTAGCAACCAGTGTAAATGTCTCATCCTAGTCTATGCTTCTTCTTAATTGTAACCTTACACTACCAACCTTGCCTTATTCCTAGTGATAGTACCTTGATCATCTAACTTATTTATGAAAACTACCTGGTCCATATGATTGTTCTATCCTTTAGTTGAGTTTCCAAATGTCATACTTTTTTTCCTTTCAAATTGATAAATTTCTTGCATAGAAACAGTCTAGCCATCATCTTAAAGATATTCCATAATATTATTTGTCTCAATCATGGATAATTCGGTAGATAAGCCACACATAGTCCTCACTTGGATCTCGTCATGAATCCAGAATCTACTGGACTGAGTATATTCTTTCAGTTTTCACTTGTATTTCTTGAGTATCACCATTCACTTCCTCATTAGCAAAGGACCAAGTTTATTGTCACCAGTCATATCGGTATCAACCTATTCGATTTTCACTATCTGTTGTATATCATACTCAACTTCCAAAGAATCATATTCTCGTGATGTCTTTCCTTGTATAACAATGTTATCTGGAATACCCTGACCTGGTTCCTTGGCATACACCTATGCGAGTCCAATTTCAACATCATTATTACCATCCTACAAATATTTCTTATCCAAGTGATCTCTTTCACAAAAAAGTCACCTGCACACTTTCGTCAACATACAAGGTTCTTTTGTTATACACATTATAAGCCTTACCCTATGAAGAATAACTAAGGAAGACACTCTCATCACTTTTTGAATCAAATTTTTTGATAGAAAATTTGTCATTATTATGCATTATACACTTACTATTAAATGTTCTTATATAGGTTATAATAAGTTTACATCCTTTAAGTAATTCATAGGTGTAACGATCTGACCGGTCGTTTTGTGTATTATAGCCCCATTCCCCTATTTATTGTCTTTTCTATATTCATTTATGGTTATGTAACTTTTTGGGGTAGTTAGATTGGTTTCGGTATGGTCTTGGAGTGAATTGGGACACTTAGTCCCAAGGTTGAACTTAAATTGGAAGAGTTGACCGGAGTTTGACTTTTGTATAGACGATCCTAGAATGGTGTTTTGATAATTATAATAACTTCTTATGATGATTTTTGACCTAGGAGTATGTCCGAATGTTGATTTGGAGGTCTGTAGGTTGATTTGATGCTTTTTGGAGAAAGTTGGAAAGTTTAAAGTTTGGAAGGTTTGACCGAGAGTTGACTTAGTTGATTTCGGGGCTGAATTTGGGTTTCGAGTGTTGGTATATGTACATTGTGTCATTTGAGACTTGCATGAAAAAATTTAGGTCATTTGGAGTTGATTTGTTATGGTTCGACATGAGTTTTGGAAGTTGAAAGTTCATTAGCTCATTAAACTTGAATTGGGGTGAGATTGGTGGTTTTGATGTTGTTTTGTGTAATTTGAGGTCTCGAGTAGGTTCTTGTTGTATTTTGAGATTGGTTGGTGTTATTGGAAGGGCCCCAAAGGGGCCTCAGGTGTGTTTGGATGGCTTCTGACCATTTTCATCAAGTTTGGGATTGCTGATGCAGAGGTTCTGGTTTCCTTCTTCGCAATCACGAAGAAGCTATAACGATCGTGGAAGGCATTGTATAGAAATGAGGTGTTTGTTTATCGTGTTCTCATAATTGAGCTTGTGTTCGCGAATCTTCAAAAGGCAAATGCCACCGCGATCATGAGTGTGTAGTCGCGTTCGCCTAGAATAGGAGTTCAGCCGGGGATTCAGGCTGTTAGTCATCGCGATCGCACGATGTTGTCTGCATTCGTGAAAAGTTCTATTGGTTGTGCATCGTGTTCGCAAGCTTCATGTCGCATTAGCGTAGGCCATTTTCTGTAGCAATGTTAACACATTTGGGACAAAATCGGTCCAAGGGAAAAGAGTGCAAACCGTGCTTTCAGGCCTAAAAACTTCGTGTTGCTTCTCGTTGATCACCTGAAAGTGTTAGTTCAAAATCAAAAAAGAAATGAAGTGGGTCATACCTTAGTAGTAGTATAGTTTTAGGTGAGATATATTCCAATTGCTTGGTAGTTGTTCTCTATTCAGCATTCCAAGCTTGTAGGACCCTTTCTCAGTGACCTCAAGAATCTGGTACGGTCCTTCCAATTCGGAACCAATTTCCCTTCATTCGGACTCCGGATGTTTAGGGTGACTTTCCTTCGCCTCAGTCTGCGACATTAGAATATCGAAAATAGTCTCTTCGATTGTAGTAAATCTCCATCCGATGTTTATGGGAAGCCAATCGAACAAGGGCGGCTTCACGCCTTTCATCCAACAGCTCCAAGCTTGTACTCATGGCATCGTCATTTGACTCCTTTGTTGCATATCAGTATCTGATACTTGGCTTCTCGACTTCAACCGGAATCAGGGCTTCGATGCCATAAACCAATGATAACGGAGTAGCCCTGATACTGGTCTTCACAGTCATGCGATACGCCCAAAGGACTTCGGGTAGGATCTCCTTCTATTTTCTTCTGGCATCGGTTAGCCTCTTCTTAATATTTTGGATGATGGTTTTGCTAGTCGATTCGTATTTGCCCGTTTCCGCTAGGATGATAAGGTGTTGATAGGATTCTTTTGATCTTACGATCTTCGAGAATCTTGGTCACTTTGATGCCGATGAATTGTTTCCCGTTGTCAAACACAATTTCGGATGGCATCCCGTATCGACATATGATGTGGTCCCAAATGAAGTCGATGACTTACTTCTCCCTAACATTCTCGTAGGCCTGTGCTTCAACGCACTTTGAAAAATAGCCAGTCATAAATAAGATAAATTGACTTTTACATGGATCTCATGGAAGAGGGCCAATGATTTCCATTCCCGACTTCATGAATGGATATGGAGACAAGACTAAATGGAGTAGTTCCGGGGGTTGGTGAATCATCGGTGCATGTCTTTGGCATTTGTCACATTTTTGGACAAACTCTTTTGCATATTTTTCCATGTCGATACAGTAATAGACGGCTCTAATTACCTTTTGAACCAATGATTCGACATCGGAATGATCTCCGCAAGTGCCCTCGTGAACTTCCCTCAGAACATACTCGGTATCTCCCGGTCCTAGACATATCACTAGTAGGCCATCAAACATTCTTCTGAACAAGGTTCCGTCTTTGGACAAGGTGAATCGAGCTGCCTTCTTGCAGTAAGGACCTTGATTCTTTTATATCCGAGGGAAGTTTCCCGGTCTTCAAATACTCTATGTATTTATTTCTCCAATCCCAGGTTAAGCTTATGGAGTTTATCTCGGTGTGGCCGTCTTCAACTAATGACCTCATGAGTTGCACAACGCCCCCTGGGTTTAGCTCATCTTCCTGGACTGACAACCCTAAGTTTGTGAGGGCATCGCCCTTACTATTTTTATCTCGAGACACGTGGTGCAAAGTATATTCCTTAAATCGATGCAAAGTTACTTGTAACTTATCTTGGTACCTTTGCATTCATTCTTCTATATCTTTGAATGTTCTGTTAACCTGATTCACCACAAGAGGTAGTCGCACTTGGCTTTGATCAGCTCCGCCCCCAAGCCTTTGGCTAGCTCGAGACCTACAGTCATGGCCTCATATTTGTCCTTATTGTTAGTCAACTTCACAGATCTAATAGGTTTTCTAACCACATTGCCTGTGGGCGGTTTTAGTACGATGCCGAGTCCAATCCCCTTTGCCTTCGATGCACTGTCCATAAAGAGGGTCCATATTCCCGAGGATGTCCCCGAGTTACTAACAACTCTCTTTCGACCTCGGGTATTATGTCCAGCGTGAACTCAACCACAAAGTCTGCCAAGATTTGATACATAATGGTTGTTCGGGGTCGATATTCAATATCGTACCCGATGATTTCTACGACCCATTTGGCCAACCGTCCCAAAAACTCGGGTTTTATGCATTATATTTCGCAGTGGATAATCTGTCAACACATATATGGGGTGACATTGATAGTACGATTTCTGTTTCCTAGAGGCGCTTATCAAAGTGAGCGCTAATTTTTCTAAGTGGGGATATATAGTTTCGGCCTCATACAAGGTCCAACTAACATAATAAATCAAAAATTGTGTACCTTGTTGTTACAGAACTAGAACTCCACTTACCGCTATCTCCAATACTGCTAAATATAAGTACAGATGTTCGTCTTCCCTCGACGTGTGAAGTAGTGGTGGGCTCGATAAGTATTGTTTAAGCTCTTCCAAGGCCTTTTGGCATTCCGGAGTCCATGTGAAGTTGTTTTTGTTCTTCAATAACGAGAAAATCGGTGACTTTTATCGGAGGACCTCGAGATGAATCGCCCTAGGAAGATTCTGCGCCTAGTTAGCCTTTGCACGACCTTCACGTTGTCTACTACAGTGATGTCCTTGATAGCTTTGATCTTGTCAGGTTTGATCTCGATTCCTCAGTTGGATGATATGAATCTGAGAAATTGCCTAACCTGACCCCGAACGCGCATTTTTCCGGATTCAGCTTCATGTTGTATTTCCTCAATATATTGAAGGTTTACTACAAATTCTTAAAATGTTCCTCTACTCGCAGGGACTTAACTAACATACCATCAATGTAGACTTCCATAGATTTCCCTATTTTTTCATCGAACATCCGATTTACTAGGCGTTGGTAAGTGGCATCATCATTTTTAATCCAAATGGCATTACGTTATAGCCGGAGGCGCCATATTGTCACGACCCGAAATCCTAAACCGGTCGTGATGGCGCCTATCGTGGAACTAGGCTAGCCAATAATCACATATTTACAGTTTCTTTCCAAAATCCCAACCAAATGCAAGAATTTCATAAAGTATGTAGAATTTACTAAATCCATTAAGACAATAAACAGTTAAACAGTCAAACTAAACCCCAAAACCCGGAGTCAACATGTCATGAGCATCTAAGAGAAATATGCCAAAAGGTATACTATTATAATACAAAACCTCCGAATGAATACCTAGATACAACAAAGAAGGGAGAACAGAGATGTTGTGGACACTGAAAAGCTACTTCTATATCGCAAACTCTGGCTCCGCACGGAATAGATAGCTAATGCTCGGTATCTACACCTGAATCTGCACACAAGGGAGCAGGGAGTAATGTGAGTATGCCAACTCAGTAGTAATTAAAATAAATCAAGTCTAAGCGGCAAGAAACACATAAAAATCAATATCATCAATTCACAATATGCACAACCTTTCTTTCCAACAGTATATGCATAGATATATGAAATCATCATGCCTTAAAACCAAATTCAGAAAAATCCTTTGAAAAATGCGTTTTTCAACAATTTCAAACCGAAAGATTTAGTGTAAAAATGAAATAAATCATAAGTAGCCTCTCGGGAAAAAACATGAATCATAAATCGCCCCTCGGGCAGAACATCACTCGGCACCTCACAGTCACTCAGTATCAGCCCCTCGGGCAACCTCACTGTCACTCATGCCTCCCAATCACTCATCACTCGGCACTCGACGCTCACCACTCACCACTCAGTAGATACCTGCGCTCACTGGGGGTATGTACAGACTCTAGAGGGGCTCCTTCAGCCCAAACGCTAATATCAAGCCACCTCGTGGCGTATCATATTCTCATAATCTGGCCCTCGGCCTCACTCAGTCAGAACCTCTCAAAAGCCCCTCGAGCGTATCAGTAAAATGAGGTACTCGACCCAAAACATCATTTTATATCTTAAAATAGTTTAAACCAAGCTGAGTTTCGAAAGCAGTAAGCTTTACACCAGCAGCCAGTAGCTTTACACCAGCAGCCATTTGCTGCAAATTTTCTAAGTTCAAACCCCCGCCAACCATCCGAAATCAATCCCGAGCCCCTCAGGGCCCCAACAAAACATACCAACACACCCCATAGCATCATTCAAACTTAGTAGAGCCTTCAAAACACAAAAAACAACATGAAAACACCAAAATTACATCAAATTCAAACCTATGAACTTTGAAACTTCTAAATTTCGCCAACGATGCAGAAACCAACCAAAACACCTCCGATTGACATGAAATTTTGCAAACACATCCAAAGTGACATTACGGACCTGTTCCAACTTCCGGAATTCCATTCCGACCCTGATAGACTATTTTCCACTGCTGACCGAAACTCGCCAAAAACAAACTTTCGCCAATTCAAGCCTAATTCTACACCGGACATCAAAACTTCATTCCGGACATACTCCTATGTCTCAAATCAGTAAAATGGGGTACTCGACCCAAAACATCATTTTATATCTTAAAATAGTGTAAACCGGGATGAG
This sequence comes from Nicotiana paniculata, assembly GCA_005239505.1. Taxonomy (NCBI): domain Eukaryota; kingdom Viridiplantae; phylum Streptophyta; class Magnoliopsida; order Solanales; family Solanaceae; genus Nicotiana; species Nicotiana paniculata. The sequence goes on along the minus strand of ML364245.1, from coordinate 35,967 downwards.
TTTCGAAAACAGTAAGCACAATGTGACTGAGTGTAAATCATCAATAAACAGTGAGGAAATAGCAGTAAAAAGCCCCCAAAGGGTCTGAACAAGTCGGCACGAGGCCCCAAACATGGCTTATAGCCCAAATATAGCAATAGTCTTTAGAACATAGTTTAACATATGATTTATAGTAAAATACGCAACTCAATAGTTTCCGCGGAGAGGACCAAGTCCAATCCAAAAATCAGTGCGCGCCATATACTCGTCGTTCGACATGTGGGACATTAAAAAAATAGTGAGAATTATGTAGTCCGGGGTTTCATACCCTCGAGATAAGATTTATAAGCATTATTTACCTCCACTGGGCCACAACACTAATCCTTGATGCTATTTCCCCTTAAATTGGATCCTGATTGCTCCGAGTCTCACCAAAACCAGTTTAACATCATTAATATATGCTAAAGGAACACAACCCAATCGAAAACTATCAATTTATACAAAAATCTCTAAATTTGGCCAAACCCGATCCCCAGGCCCACGTCTCAGAATTTGATAAAATTTACATCACTAGAAACCTCGTCCTCCTATGATTCTACACATACCAAGAACACCACAATCGGACCAAAATTGCCTACCCAAATTGCAAAAAGAATTTTCCAAACCTCCTCCCATTTTTTCCAAACTTTTTCTACTTTAATCCTTCAAATTACAAGCCTAATCCGAACAAAATAGCGTAGAAACGACTTTTATAATCTGGGGAATTACCTCCACTGAAGACCCTCGAATTCTTTCTTCAATTTGCTCTCAATTGATCTCCAACCACATGCAACAATGGTAGAATAACCAAAATTTCGCGGAGGCACTCTTTTATACTATTCTGCCTAGTTAATACGCACCTGCGGACCTTTCCTCGCACCTGCGGACCCGCACCTGCGAAATCCCACTAACAGACCAAATTCTAACACGTGCGATCTCTTCTCCGCACCTGTGGCTTCGCAGGCGCAGCCAACTCTTCGCACCTGCGGACTCCTTCTGCCTAGCCTCTTTTCGCACCTACGGGTGGACCTTCGCACCTGCGGCTTCCCATCCGCAGGTGCGGCCACACCAGTGGCTTTACACCAGTAGCCATTTGCTGCAAATTTCCTAAGTTCAAACCCCCACCAACCATCCAAAATCATTCCCGAGCCCCTCGGGGCCCCAACCAAACATACCAACACACCTCATAGAATCATTAAAACTTAGTCAAGCCTTTAAAACACCAAAAACAACATGAAAACACCAAAATTACATCAAATTCAAACCTATGAACTTTGAAACTTCTAAATTTCGCCAACGATACCAAAACCAACCGAAAAACCTCCGATTGACCTGAAACTTTGCACACATATCCAAAATGACATTATGGACCTGTTCCAACTTCCAGAATTCCATTCCGACCCCGATAGCCTATTTTCCACTGCCGACTGGAAATCGCCAAAAACTGACTTTTGCCAATTCAAGCCTAATTCTACACCGGACATCAAAACTTCATTCCGAACATACTGCTAAGTCCCAAACCACCTAACGAAGCTATCTGAGCCATAAAATCCGCATTCCGAGGTCGTTTACTAATAAGTCAACTCTCAGTTCACTTTTTCATCTATTAGGCTACTTTAAGAGACTAAGTGCCTCAATTCTCACCATGACCACTCCGAAACCAAACCAACTGACCCAACACAACATAAACAGGCTAAGCAATATATGATAAAGCAGAAATGGGGAAACGAGGTTAATCTCACGGAACGACCGGCCGGGTTATTATATCCTCCCCCTCTTAAACAAACGTTCATCCTCAAACAGGTCTAGAAATATACCTGGAGAATAAGTGAGGATATATGTCCCGCATATCCCGCTCGGTCTCCCTGGTGGCATCCTCCACCGGCTGCCCTCTCCACTGAACCTTTACTGAAGCAATATCCTTAGACCTCAGCTTTCTGACTTGACGACCCAAAATACCTCATATGACATATCACCCTCGAGCTAAACCGTGCTGAAGTCCAAAACATGAGACGGGTAATTAACATACTTCCGGAGCATCAAAAAATGGAACATCGGATGAATACTCGCCAAAATGGGAGGCAAGGAAAGTCTATAAGCCACCTCCCCAATCCTCTGAAGCACCTCAAATGGCCCAATGAACCAGGGACTCAGCTTTCCCTTCTTTCCGAACCACTTAACAACCTTCATGGGTGACACCTTCAGCAACACCTTATCCCAAACCATGAAAGACACATCCTGGACCTTCCGGTCCGCATAACTCTTCTGCCTAGAATGCGCCGTGCGAAGCCGCTCCTGAATCAATTTCACCTTACCCAACGCATCCTGAACCAGGTCTGTGCCTAATAGTCTAGCCTCGCCCGGCTCAAACAAACCAACCGAAGATCTGCACCTCCTACCATATAAAGCCTCATACGGAGCCATCTGGATACTTGACTGATAGTTGTTATTATATGCAAACTCCACTAGTGGCAGAAACTGGTCCCATGAACCCCCAAAATCAATGACACATGCACGCAACATATCCTCAAAAATCTGAATGGTATGCTCCGACTGCCCGTCGGTCTGAGGATGAAACGATGTGCTCAACTCGACCTGAGTACCCAAATCCCTCTATACGTCTCTCTAAAATGTAGATGTGAACTCAGTACCTCTATCGGAAATGATAGAAACTGGAACCCCATGAAATCGAACAATCTCCCTGATATAAATCAGCTAATCGCTCCGAAGAATAAGTAGTACCAACAGGAATGAAGTGCGCGGACTTGGTCAGCCGATCCACAATAGCCCATATAGCATCAAACCTCCTCGAAGTCCGTGGGAGTCCAACTAAAAAGTCCATGGTGATCCGCTCCCACTTCCACTCCGAAATATCAAATCTCTGAAGCAATTTACCTGGTCTCTGGTGCTCATACTTGACCTACTGACAGTTGAGACACCGAGCCACAAACTCAACAATATCTTTCTTCATCCACCTCCACCAATTATGCTGCCTCAAATCCTGATACATCTTTGCGGCACCCTGATGGATTGAATACTGAAAACTATGGGCCTCAGCTAGAATCAAATCTCGAAGCCTATCTACATTGGGCACGCAAATTCGGCCCTGCATCCTCATGACCCCATCATCACCAATAACCACATCCCTGGAATCACCGCGACGGACCCTGTCTTGAAGAACAAGCAAATGTTGATCATCATACTGGCGTGCTCTAATCTGATCGTAAAGAGAAGACCTTGAGGCTACACAAGCCAATACCCGCGGGGGCTTTGATAGATCTAATCTAACCTACTGACCCGCTAAAGCCTGAACTTCCAGGGCTAATGTACGCGCTACTACTAGAAGGTAGTCTAGACTCCCCAAACTCTCCGCTCTCCGACTCAGGGCATCGGCCACTACATTGGCCTTCCCCGGATGATATAAAATAGTGAGGTCATAATCCTTGAGAAGCTCCAACCACCTCCTCTGACGCAAATTCATATCCTTCTGCTTAAGCAGATGCTGCAAACTACGATGATTAGTGAAAATCTCACAATGTACTCTATACAAATAATGACGCTAAATCTTCAAGGCGTGAACAGTATCTGCTAGATCTAGATCGTGCACTGAATAATTATTCTCATGCACCTTTAACTGCCTGGCTGCGTAAAAAATCACCCTACCGTCCTGCATCAAAACCGCTCCAGGGCCAACTCTCGAGGCATCACAGTAAACTGTATAAGAACCTGAACCTGTAGGCAAAATCAATACCGCCGTTGTAGTCAAAGCTGACTTGAGCTTTTGGAAGCTCTCCTCACACTCCTCAGTCCACCTGAACTGAGCACCCTTCTGGGTCAGTCTGGTCATAGGTGCTGCAATAGATGAAAACCCCTCTACGAAATGGCAGTAGTACCCTGCCAAACCAAGGAAACTACGAATCTCAGTTGCTGATGACGGTCTAGGCCAACTCTGCACCGCCTTTACCTTTTTCGGATCAACCTGAATAACCTCAGTGGACATCACGTTCCCCAAGAATTCTATGGAATCAAGCCAGAACTCACACTTCAAAATTTTTGCATACAATCTCTTATCTCTCAAGGTCTGAAGCACAACTCTCAAATGCTGCTCATGATCCCCCCGAGATCGGGAATACACCAAGATATCGTTAATAAACACGATGACAAAAGAATCCAGATAAGGACGAAATACAATGTGCATCAAGTGCATAAAGGTTGCTGGGGCATTGGTCAGCCCAAACGACATAACCAGGAACTCATAATGACCATATCTAGTCCTGAAAGCAGTCTTCGGGATGTCTGGCCCCAAATCTTCAACTGATGATAAGTGTAAAGCAAGTCAATCTTGGAAAATACCCTAGCACCCTGCAACTGATCAAACAAGTCATCTATACGAGGCAAATGATACCAATTCTTCACCGTAACTCTGTTCAGCTGCCGATAATCAATACACATACGCATATAACCATCCTTCTTATTTAAGAATAACACTGGTGCATCCCAAGGTGACACACTAGGCCGAATGAACCCTTTATCTAGGAGTTCCTGAAGTTGCTCCTTTAATTCCTTTAGCTCCGCTGGTGCCATACGGTAAGGTGGAATAGAAAAAGGTTGGGTGCCTGACACCAAGTCAATACCAAAATCAATTTCCTTGTCAGGTGGCATGCCTGGAAGGTCTGCAGGAAACACGTACGGAAAGTCACAGACCACAGGAACTGAATCAATAGAGGGAGTCTCACCACTGACATCCCTCACAAAAAGCCAGATAAGCTAAACACCCTTTCTCAACAATGCGTTGAGCCTTCAAGTAAGAAATCACCCTGCTAGGAATATACTCAGAAGAACCTCTCCACTCAACCCTCGAACATCCTGGCATAGCTAAGGTCATGGTCTTAGCATGACAATCAAAAATAGCATGACACAAGTATAACCAATCCATGCCCAATATGATATCAAAATCGACCATGTAAGTAACAGTAGGTCCACTCGGGTCTCCAGACCCCCAATAGATATCATACACGACCAATACACATAGTCCACAACAACAGTATCGCCCATTGGAGTCGACACATGAACAAAGGTAAGTAGAGACTCACGGGGCATATCCAGAAAATGGGCAAAATATGATGAAACATAGGAATATTTAGAACCAGGGTCAAATAAAGCCAAAGCATCTCGGCAACATACTGAGACAATACCTGCGATCACTGCATCGGAGGCTATAGCATCTGGCCTGGCTAGAAATACATACCTGCGAGCCTGACCTCCACCTGCTCGACCTCCCCCTCTAGGGCGGCCTCTAGCTGATTGACTGCCACCCCTGGCTGCCTGGGGGGGTGGTGAAGTAACTGGAGCTGAAGTCGAGGGCTGTCCCCTCTGCTAAGAAAAACCACCGGGACGACAGTGACACTGCTTCCACATGTGCCCGAACTCTCCACACTCAAAACAACTCCCTGGAGCTGGAGGCGGGGACTGATAGAAACCCCTGGCACCAGAACAGCCACTGGAAGACTCATGCATAGAAGAACCCTGAACTGGTGGTGCTCGAGTTGCACTCTGAGCTGCGAGGGCACCGAATGAAGTACAGTCTGGCTGAGGAGGCCTGAATGAATGGCCTCTACCATGCTGAAAGTGCCCCCTGTAGGGAGTAATACTAGAACTTCCCGATCCACGAGGCCTCTTGGCCTCTCTCTCCTCCCGCTCCTGGCGGCGCACCAACTCAATATCTCGAGCAATGTCAACAACCTACTCGAATGAAGCATCTGATACTCTCTCCTGAGTCATAAATAGGTGGAGCTGATAAATGAGGCCATCCAGAACCTCCTAACACTCTCCCTCTAATAGGGACCAAATCGGTAGCATGACGAGCCAACTCCGAAAACCGCATCTCATACTGCATCACTGATAGCTCTCCCTAACGCATTTGCTCAAAAATCCTACGCTGCTCCTCCCTATGAGACTGAGGTACGTACTTCTCCAAGAAGATAGTGGAGAACTGCTGCGAGGTGAGGGGTGTTGAACCAATAGGCCTACGCCTCTCATAATACTCCCACCAAGTGAAAGTAGCACGAGAAAACTGAAATGTATCAAATGAGACCCCACAGGTCTCCAAAATCCCAGCAGTACGCAGCATTCTCTGGAACTTATCTAGAAATCCCTGGGCATCCTCGCCCACAGAACCACTGAATTTCGGAGGCTGTAATCTGCTAAATCTCTCCAGTCTACGCTGCTCGTCCTATGGCATAGCTGGAACCACGAAGTTCCGAACTGGAGCAACTGGCTAGGCTGGAACCACCCCCGGTATCTGATGGCCCTGAGTACCCTGCTCAAGTGTACAAGCAACTGGAGTCTGACTACCTCCCCCGGCCTGAGAATTAGTGGCAACGGCCTGAGAAAGGGTGGTACATACCGTGAAGATCTGGGTTTAGGTCTCCTGAAGACCTGGGATAACAATAGGCACTGCCGGTGCCTGAGCCTTCCCCACTGGAGTATCTGTGGTGGGAATCTGACCCTGAACAGTAAGGGGATCAACTGGCACTGGCCTGGCTGCTGCACAAGCTGGCCCCCTACCTCTACCACGGCCTCGACCTCTCGCTGGTCTAGCTGGTGGAAGATCATCATGACCGATAGCGCTAGTCTTCACCATTTGTGAGAGAAGGAAACAACAAAAGTTTAGATTTACGGAATCAACAACAATGGCACGACAGAACTCAAGAAAATGAGATTATTCCTAAGGATTCTGCAGCCTCTCGAAGATAAGTACAGACTTCTCCGTACCGATCTGCGAGACTCTACTAAACCTGCTCATGACTGTTGAGTCCTATGTTACCTAGGCTCTAATAGCAACTTGTCACGACCCCAAATCCTAAACCGGACGTGATGGCACCTATCGTGGAACTAGGCTAGCCAATAATCACATATTTACAGTTTCTTTCCAAAATCCCAACCAATTGCAAGCACTTCGTAAAGAATATAGAATTTACTAAATCGATTAGGACAATAAAAAGTGAAACAGTCCAACCAACCTCCAAAACCCAGAGTCAACATGTCATGAGCATCTAAGAGAAATATGCCAAAAGGTATACTATTATAATACAAAACCTCCGAACGAATAGCTAGATACAACAAAGAAGGGAGAACATAGATGTTGCAGACACTGAACAACTACCTCTATATCCCAAACTTTGGCTCCGCAAGGAATAGATAGCTAATGCTCGGTATCTGCACCTGAATATGCACACAAGGGTGCAGGGAGTAATGTGAGTATGCCAACTCAGTAGTAATGAAAATAAATCAAGTCTAAGCGGCACGAAACACATAAAAATCAATATCACCAATTCACAATATGCACAACCTTTCTTTCCAACAGTATATGCATAGATATATGAAATCATAACGCCTTAAAACCAACTTCAGAAAAATCCTTTGAAAAATGTGTTTTTCAACAATTTCAAACCGAAAGATTTAGTGTAAAAATGAAATAAATCACAAGTAGACCCTCGGGCAAAAACATGAACCATAAATCGCTCATCGGGCAGAACATCACTCAGCACCTCACAGCCACTCAGTATCAGCCCCTCGGGCAACCTCACTGTCACTCATGCCTCCCAATCACTCATCACTCGGCACTCGACACTCAGCACTCAGCACTCAGCACTCAGCACTCAGTAGGTACCTGTGCTCACTGGGGGTGTGTACAGACTCCGGAGGGGCTCCTTCAGCCCAAACGCTAATATCAAGCCACCTCGTGGCATATCATATCCTCACAATCAGGCCTTCGGCCTCACTCAGTCAGAAGCTCTCAAAAGCCCCTCAGGCGTATCAGTAAAATGGGGTACTCGACCCAAAACATCATTTTATATCTTAAAATAGTGTAAACCAGGCTGAGTTTCGAAAACAGTAAGCACAATGTGAGTGAGAGTAAATCATCAATAAACAATGATGAAATAGCTGTAAAAACCCTCCAAGAGGTCTAAACAAGTCGGCATGAGGCCCCAAACATGGCTTATAGCCCAAATATAGCAATAGTCTTTAGAACAGAGTTTAACAAATGATTTAGAGTAAAATATGCAACTCAATAGTTGCCGCGGAGAGGACCAAGTCCAATCCAAAAATCAGTGCGCGCCACATACTCGTCATCCGACATGTGAGCCATTAAAAAAAGTGAGAATTATGTAGTCGAGGTTTCATACCCTCAGGACAACCATGCGAAATCAATCCCGAGCCCCTAGGGGCCTCAACCAAACATACCAACACAATCTGTAGCATCATTCAAACTTATTCGATCCTTCAAAACACCAAAAACAACATGAAAACACCAAAAATATATCAAATTCAAACCTATGAACTTTGAAACTTCTAAATTTTGCCAACGATGCAGAAACCAACCAAAACACCTCCAATTGACCTGAAATTTTGCAAACACATCCAAAGTGACATTACGGACCTATTCCAACTTCCGGAATTCCATTCCGACCCCGATAGCCTATTTTTCACTGCCGACCAGAAATCGCTAAAAACTAACTTTCGCCAATTCAAGCCTAATTCTACACCAGACATCAAAACTCCATTCCGAACACACTCCTAAGTCCAAAATCACCTAACAAAGCTATTTGAGCCATAAAATCCGCATTCTGAGGTCGTTTACCAATATTTTAACTCTCAGTTGACTTTTTCAACTATTAGGCTACTTTAAGAGACGAAGTGCCTCAATTCTCACCATGACCACTCCGAACCCAAACCAACTGACCCAACACAACATAAAAAAGCTTAGAATTATATAATAAAGCAAAAATGGGGGAAACAGGGTTAATATCACAGAACGACCGGCCGGGTCATTACACATATTTAGTGATGAACGAGGTCCTTTCCTTATCGTTCGGGTTCATTTTTATTTGGTTGTACCCGAAATAGGCATCAAGAAACTGAGGATCTCGTGGACGACTGTGGCATCGATCATGTAATCGATGTTAGGAAAAGGAAAACAATCCTTGGGGCATGCTTTATTTAAATCCTAGTAATCAACACACATTCTTAGTTTGTTACTTTTCTTAGGGATTACTACTAGGTTTGCTAGTCATTCGGGGTATTTAACTTCCCGGATAGACCCTATTTTAAGAAACTGAGTTACCTCGTCTTTGATGAAAGCATGCTTTATCTCGGATTGGGGTCTTTTTTTTTGCTTCACCAGATGGAATTTCGGGTCCAAGCTTAGTTTATGGGTGGTGATTTCTCGTGGGATCCCTTTTTGTCGGGCTGATGTTCGATTAGTATGACTTGCTCTAGCTCTTAGACCATTGATTTGGTAGCACCGGAGTCATCGTGGACTTTGAAGGATCGAGGGACACCATAATCATCATCTTTGTCAGTCCCCTACTTCTCTAGTTGGGTCGAGACCGGCGTCTGTGATTTCTATTTGAGTTCCTATTTTGCCTTTGAATCTGACCACTTTGTCGATGAAAGTGTCGATATTGGAATCACTTCATCAACGGCGAACATTTCCTTTGTGGCGGGTTGCTCCTCGTAGATTGTTTTGATTTCCTCTGGTGTCGAGAATTTCAAAACCCGGTGAAGGGTCGAGGGCACAACCCTTATGTAGTGGATCCACGATCTCCCAAACACGATGTTTTACCTCATATCCCCTTTGATCACATGGAACTTGGTCTCCTGGATGGTCCCCGCTGCGTTTACTGGCCAAGTTATTTCCCCTTAGTAGTTTCACAAGCCATGTTGAAACTGTTCAGCACTCGGGCTACGAGAACAATTTGGTCCTGCATGCCTAGTTGTTATACAACCCTTGATCGAATGATGTTGGCCGAGCTACCTGGATAAATTAGCACACATTTAACTCGAGTTGTATTCATGAGTACAGATATTATAAGTGCATCATTATGGGGCTGCATAATTCCTTCTGCGTCCTCGTCGTTGAACGACAAGTTTCCTTATGGTACCTAGTCCCGAGTTCATTTCTCCCTTGTGATCGACACCTTGGTGCATTTTAAGACTAGCCCTTGGGAACATATACACCTCCAACAATCATATAGATGACATGTTGAGGTCTTGTTTTGTTTGTTGGAATCCATATTTCTGAAATGATTATTGGCTCGATCACTCAGAAACACCTAAAGGTCCCCGTCGTTGAATAACTGGGCTACATCTTCTCTCAACTATCGACAATCCTTTGTTCTCCGGCCATGGGTGCGATGATATTTTCTCATTTGGTTGGGGTTTCTTTGGGCTAGATCGGTATGCAAAGGTTGAGGCCATTTAGTATCTTTGATGCATTCGATAGCTGATACGATGGAGGCTGCATCAACACTTAAGTCATATTCTTAAAATTGTGGTGCTTCTTTAGGTATGATATGCCTGTCGAAGACATTCTTGCTCATGAGCCCTCGAGAGTTCTGGCCTCGGTCATTCCTCTTTCATTTCGTGTAGGGTTTCGCCTAGATCCGTTTCTCTTACGATCTCCATTATGCGGCTGGTATCGATCCCTATTAAACCTCGATTCTCAATCAATGTCCCTCTTGATTCTGTCAATGGGCCTTATAGGATAAATGGACCCGAAAGGAGCCCCAAGCTAGTCGTCTTTGACTTTGATCTTCGATTGATACTGATTATGTACATCGACCCTATTAACATCCGGGTATTCTATAAAATTCCGCTTCAACTGTTGTGAAGCCACTGAGCTTCGTACATTGTGTCCTTGGGTGAAACCATGAACAAATCAATCATCAACGACTGGTGGTAAATCTATTCGTTCCATTTGGAATTGAGTACAAACTCTCTGAGCATCTCGTTGTCCTTCTTCATTACCTTGAAAAGGTCTGAATAACTAGTCTCGACCTTGATGGCTCTGGCATGCGCCATTATAAAATAATATGCAAGAACAATAATAAAATTAATAGAGTTAGGCCGTAAATTGTGGTACCATGTCATATCTTTGTTTGATCGGGTCTCCCCTAATTTCTTTCGTAAGACGGATTCGATCTCATCATCCTCTAGATCATTCCCTTATATCGCACATGTGTAAGAGGTGACATGATCGTCTGGGTCGATCATTCCATTGTACATAGAAATCTCGAGCATGCAGAACTTCTTGGGAATCGGTTTGGGAGCCGTGCTCGGGGCGAAGGGTTTTTGCATGAAATTTTCGGAATCCAGACCATTCAATATTAGTGGCCCCCCCAGGATTTGATCGACCCTAGAGTTGTAGATTCCAACTTCTTGTCGTTTGCATCGATCTTCTTTTCCCGCGAATCAACTCATTTTTTTAGTTCCTCAAGCTTCTTCATGATTGCATAATTAGCCCTCGGTTCATTCCCGTTTGATTTCCTCGATGCCAATTCGACCATGTGAACAACTTCTTAGGATGGCTCGGGGTTGACCCTGCTTGGTGCATGATTCTAGTTTTGGAGCTGGGCTATCGCGGCTTCTTGAGCCTAACCATCTCAAATATCACCTGAAGGTTGATCCCTCCCTCTTCGCCGCCATGTGTGCTCTGAGCGGCTGATCGAACATCCCTACGGATGCTACATGCAAGCTGGCGTCAATTGGATCAGCAGCCAGAAATCCATCGAGGCCAACTAGAGGTAGGTCGTTCCCTGGTGCTATGTTGTCATTTTCGTCGTGGTGACCGAAATCATTGTCCACGTGTATAGGTGCTGCCTGAGGAGTTCGACATTTTTATCCTGGAATCAAAGATACTCACAATAACAAGTGTAAAATGGTGTGTGTTATGAAAGTTAGTACCAGGTAATCACTATTATCCATAGCCCCACGGTGGGCGCCAAATTGTTTACCCTAAAATCACATAACAATTAAATTTATGCGCGATTTTAAGGATACGTGATATGACTTGGCATAAATTAAGAGAATAGATAAATATTGGAATTGATGATAAAATAAATAAATGCAAACCAAGCGAATCGAATTGCCTTGGCCCTCAAGTTCGTCACCGTTGAACCAAGAGATGTTTCAACTGATATAAGAACAGAGTAACAAGATCATGAAAGCTAGAAAAAGACAATATATTGCTTTATGTTGAGTAAATGTGATGTGCTTTACAAAGGATCAAGCCCTCTTTATATAGTAGGGGAGTCCTACATTTGATATATTTCTAAATGAAGTAAGAAATCACCGAGATCTTCTCCATGATATATGCCCGATCGCAGATATATTGTGCTTCTGATATTTGGCTTGGGAAATATCCCTCTATCTCGACTGGTCCGATTTCGTTCGGTCCGGAGATATTGAGATTGACAATATAACCTTGCACCTCAGTATGATTCGAGGTCTAACCTCAATCTATCATATTCCAGTCTCGATTAGTCGCACATGGGGTGAATCCGCTTTTGACTGCATACAAAGGACACAGAGCGAGGTGGTGCTAAGGAGGTTGTGATTGAAAATAATGGTGTTATGCGACTTCAAAGCCATATTTTTGTTCCAAATGTTGAGGGGTTGAGAGATTTGATTCTTGAGGAGGCTCACAGCTTGCACTATTTTATTTACACAGGTGTCATGAAGATGTACTGTGACTTGAAACAACACTATTGGTGACAGAGAATGAAGAAAGACATTGTTGCTTATGTCTCTCGGTGTTTGAATTATCAACATATGAAGTATGAGCATAAAAAATAGGGAGGGTTGATGTAGAGATTGGAGATACCAGAGTGAAAGTGGGAGCGCATCACTATGAATTTTATAGAGGGCTTACCACGGACCTTTAAGAAATATGATGTAGTCTAGGTTATTAAGGACCGGTTGGCTAAGTCCGCACAATTTATTCCGGTGGTGAAATCCTATTCTTTAGAGCAGTTGGCTTAGATTTACATCCGGGAGATTATCATCTTGCATGGTGTGCCCGTATCTATCATTTTTTACCAAGGTATGTAGTTAACTTCGTAGTTTTGGAGAGAGATACATCAAGAGTTTGGCACACATATACAATTGAGTACTGACACGCTATCCTCAGATGCACGAATAGTCCGAGCACACCATTCATATCTACGAGGACATGTTATGTTCCTATGTTATTGATTTTGGAGGTTCATAGGATTAGTTTCTTCTGTTAGCAGAGTTCGCCTACGACAACAACTTTTAATCGAGTATCCAGATGCCTCCTTATGAGGCCTTGTATGTGAGGAGATGTTCTCTAGTTGGTTAGTTCGAGGTGGGGGAGGCTAGATTGTTGGGAAATTATTTGGTCATTGATGATATGGAGAAGGTTAAGGTGATTCAGGAGCGACTTCGTACAACACAGTCCAGGTAGAAGAGTTACGCGGACATGAAGGTTCTTGATGTTGCATATATGGTGGATGAGAAGGTTCTGCTCAGAATTTTTCCCATGAAGGGTATGATGAGATTCGAGAAGAAGGGCTAGTTGATCCCTAGGTATATTTGTCCTTTTGAGGTGCTTGAGAGAGCTGGAGAGGTGTCCTACAAACTTGCATTTCCACCTAGTCTATTTGGTGTTCACCCAGTATTGCATGTTTCTATGCTTAGAAAATATTATGGTGATCTGTCACATATTTTGGACTTCAGCACAGTACAACTAAATGGGTCTATGACTTATGATCTGTAGCCCGTGGCCATTTTGGATCGGCATGTTCGAAATTTGAGGTCGAACAATATATCTTTTGCGAAGGTTCATTGGAGAGGTCAGCCAGTTCAGAAGGCTACTTGGGAAACCGAGCAGGATATGCAAGGCATATATCCACACCTATTTGAGATTCCAAGTATGATTCTAGACCCGTTCGAGGACGAATGTTTGTTTAAGTTGGAGAATGTAATGATATGGCCGGTCATTTTGTGTGATTCTAGCCCCATTCCTCTTTTTATTTCCTTTTCTATGTTCATTATTGGTTGTGTGACTTTTCGGGGTGGTTGGATTGGTTTCTGGGTGGTCTTGGTGTGAATTGGGACACTTATTCCTAAGGTTGGAAGCTTAAGTTTGAACAGTTGACCGGAGTTTGACTTTTGTGTAGACGACCTTGGAATGGTGTTTTGATTATTCCAATAGCTATGTAAGGTGATCTTGGACTTAGTCATATGTCCGGATGTTGAATTTTGGAGGTCCGTGGGCTGATTTAATGCTTTTTGGCGAAAGTTAGAAAATTGAAGGTTTAGAAAATTGATAGGTTTGATTGAGTGTTGAATTTGTTGATATCGGGTTCAAAATTTGGTTTCGGGAGTTGGTATATATCTGTTGTGTCATTTGGGACTTGCCTGAAAATTTGAGATCATTCGGAGTTGACTTCTTATGGTTCGGCATGAGATTGATAAATCGAAAGTTCATTAGTTCATTAGGCTTGAATTGGGGTGCGGTTCGTGGTTTTGATGTTATTTTGTGTGATTTGAGGCCTCGAGTAGGTTCGTGTTGTATTTTTGAATTGGTTGGTCTGATTGGCGGGGGTCTTGGGGGGCCCTCAGGTGTTTTCGGATGGGTTTCAGACTATTTTCATCATGTTTGGGATTGCTGATGTAGAGGTTCTGGTTTCCTTCTTAACAATAGCGAAGAAGCTGTCACAATATCGGAATGCATTGTGTGGCCATGGGATATTTTTTCATCACATTACCCTTCGCAATCGGAGGACCCACTTCGCGATCGCGATCGCGAGGCTCAATCAACACCGCCCCAAAAAATGGCCTATACGAATGCAACATGATGTTCGCGAAGGCAATGCACAACCAACAAAACCCTTCATGAATGCGGACAACATTGCCCGATCACGATGACTAACAACCTGAAGCCCCAATTCAACTCCTATTCTCTGCGAACGCAACTATACACTCGCGATCGCGAAGTGGGTCCTCCAATTGCGAAGGGTAATGACTGGGCAAGCTATATAGTACTCTATTTCGAGGGTTTGAGTTATTATATCATATTCTGAGTTGTGGAGCTCGCATTTGAGAGATTTTGGACAAGATTTTTAATGTTTAGATTGGGCTAAGTGTTTTTGACTCCGATTTTTCCGTTATTCATGATTCCATCTTTGTTTTTATCATTTACTTAGTGATTTGAATTAAAGAAATTGGGAATTTTTATAAAAACTTTCTAAAACATAAATTGAGGATTTGAAGGTCGATTTGAGGCCGGATCTGGATGATTTGGAATGGTTCGACTCGTATCATAATAGGCATTCGAAAATTCCGAGTTTGGTCAGGTTTCGAGGTGCGAGCCCGGGGTTGGCTTTTTTATTTTGGTTAAAGATCTTAGCTTTGTCATTTAAATTCGATTCCTATGACTTTTATTGATTATATTAAGTTAATTTGGTTAGATTCGTGATGCCCGGAGGTCGATACATGCGGGAAGGTCTTATTGGAGGAGTGACTTGGCTTGCTTGAGGTAAGTATCTTACCTAAACTTGGTGGATGCACGATTTCCCTGAGTTATTTGTAATAGCTACGTGTTATGGGTTCGTTATATGTGTGGTATTGAGACCATGTGCGAGCAAGGGGGTATTTATCCATTCTCGTGGCAGTACTTAGGCTATGATATGCCTTAAATTGATTTATAAGCTTCATGTTGTGATATTTCTCTTATTTGTACCTCTCTGTGAGCTATTTGTACCATATTTGAGATTACGTAGAGGTTATTATACTGATTGAACTTGATAAACTGCTATTTTGTGATGAAATTGTCTAATCTAGTTGTGATAGCACACATTGAACATGCTTACACCATAACATGTTATTTATACAAATTCAGGAGTATGAAACTTGATAATAGTTGATCATGTACATGTATTTTTGTATATTTTCTTTTGAGTGATATGATATGGAATGGGAGCCTATGACTGCACTGGGAGAATTATGATAATTGTCACGTGAGTAGTCCGTGAGGTTGGTATTATTGGCACGTCAGTGTCTGCTCAGTGCGTGAGTAGTCCGTGCTGATCCAAATATTGATATTATTAGCACGTGAGTTGTCCGTGCATATCCACATATTGATATTATTAGCATGTGAGTTTTCCGTGCAGCGTGTGGATATGGATCCACCCCCCTAGGGTCACCCTCTCATGTTTCTCTCTTGATGGTGTACATGCGAATTGAGGAAAACTGATAAGTGTTTTGGTACTGTATTAGAAATTCTGAGGAAAATCTGGCTAGTGCTGTTTTGTTGATGCATTTCATCTTTACTTGCAATTTCCATGATTATTTACCTAATTTACTTGCATGTCATCTCTATATGCTGGATCATTGACTGAGAAAAGTACTTGGATAATTGTGAACACACATAGAGATGGTTCATTCTACGCTTAAGACTTGATTACATTATTTTTCTGTACTTGTTGAATTTACGAACTGTACAGGTTAAAGCAAGTATGATTTATAATTTGTGCTTCTTTTAACTCCCCGAAGTTAGTTATGATACTTGTTGATTACATAGGATCGGTTGTACTTATACTACATTGTGCACTTGATTGTGCAGATCTAGGTGTCAGACCCAATCATCGGTATTTGAGGCATACATCAGAGTTGATCACTGAAAGATGAGGTAGTGTTACATTCTTGACCGCATTCTTGGCGTCTCTTTTATTATGTATTGTTGTATTTATGTAAGGCAGTACTGTATTAGCTATTAAGACTTGTATTTGAGTTTTAAAGCTCATGACTCAATATTTACCAGTTCTAGGAAATTTATCATGTATGTGTATTGCTATGTTATGTTGAAGTTTTAGACTAATGTTAATTCTGTCACTTCCGTCATCATGGTTCATTATGGTTATATTCGACTTGCCTAGAAATTTTGTAAGGCTCCATCACAATGGGTCGGATTTTGAGTCATGATAATGGAGGGGGGGAGTCTTCTCAAGCAAAGGTCTAATCATGAACCTAATAACTATGTAGCAAGTAATGTTTACAACGTCAACCTAGAAGGTTTTAGGTAGACCATTAGTAATTAACGTTGTTCTTGTCATATCCTCTAAAATCCAATTTTTCTTTTATATAATACCATTTTATTGAAAAATTCTAGGTGTAGATAAATTATGATCATTTCCATGACTCACACAATATTCAAGAAATCTAGCATTTTTAAATTGACACCACGATCAGACCTAATACTAGCTAGTTGACTATCATTTTTTCTTTGCAGCTTCTTAACAAATGCAAAAATAGACCACATGATTTATCTTTTGATGCAAGAAACAAGATCCAAGTAAACCTAGAATGGTCATCAACACACACCTCTTTTCACCTCTAATTTGAACCCTCACGGAATCATATAAATTCATGTGCAGTAGTTTCAAGGAATATAACGTACTTAACACTTTTTAACTTTAAAGGAGGACTTTGACATGTTTACCTTTTCCACAAGCGTCACAAACTTTCTCATTCATGAACTTGAATATGGGAAGACCGGCAACCGGATCCTTTAAGATCAATTTATTCAGTAGTGAAAAACTTGTTTGTTCTACCATTTTGTACCACACCAATAAATTATTATCAAGTGCAATAAAGCATGTTAGTTCATTGTCAGGAGAAAGTATAATATTTATTTATAAATATTTTTGTACTTTTTTTTCCCGAAGGATCAAGTTTTCAGAATGAGGATCAGTCACAGTACACACGCCAGAAGTAAACAAAATCTAGTTTCCTTTATCACACATTTGAGACGCATTTAACAAATTATGTTTCAAACCTTTAAAATAATATATATTTTTAATCGCATGGGAGTGATACTTACTAATCTTACCTATACTAGTGATATCTCCTTACCATTACGAATTCACACTGTCACCTTAATAGGCTGTCAGTGAGAGAATTTTTTCTCTTTTCCCATTATGTGTTGATAGCAAGTACTTACCACATACCAAATATTGCTACTTCCCCTAACCTTACCATGCAAAATAATTCAGGGATTAGTTTTAGGGACTCAGACTAGCTTGGGTCTCTTTATTTTAGTAAAATGATGAAATCAATTTCTTTAGCCCATCCTAAAAATCTTACATTTTTCAATGACGAACCAAGTTTAACGATTTTCCTTTTTCTAAAAATATTGAATATCTTTATGAATTACTTTGAACTTTGTAGTGCATGAATCTTTGAAGTGTTCATTATTATCACAGTATGTGTATAGGTGATTTTCAATGATAGAGATATAATTACTTTTGGTGTTACACAGAATCTTGACCATTTTATTACATAGTCCTTTTTTATTGCTACGGTGAATTTCATGCAAAGTAGTTAGCATCTATGAGGACCTGTTCTATTTCTGAATTCTTTCCAGTTCTTACTTGGTCTTGTTTAGATTCTCTTGTAGCATCCTATTTTTCTCATATTCAGAGATCACTTTTGACCTTTTTCAATTTGTTCTCTAGATTTTTCTGAATCTCACCAGCATGCTCTTTTCCATAGTAGGTGCATCAAGAAGTATTTTATTCTCAACCTATAAGAAATTGATTTTTCATTACCTAGATTGAGAACCTAGTCTTTTAGATTTTTTATGGTGTTTTCTAACACATGTTGTGATGGTGCCCAACACCGGGGTCAGGCAAGCCAACATTTTGTTTACTAGTGAAATTTCCTTATTTGATAAAACATCCCCATACTTACCAAATTTTAAGCTTAGAACATTTAAGTGAAAGCGGATAAATTAGCTAACATAAGTAAATGTAGTCACAAGGATCATGAACCAACATATACAGTTCAAAGTGTCTGCCAGGAACTAGTGTCACAAGTCTACAGGCGAACTAGTAGAATATACAAAAGATGAATTAAACTGTTCTACTGTCTGAAGGAAGTAGAATGAAATAAACAAAAGATAACTCCATAGTGCTGCTGAGAATCGCCAAGGGAAGCAGCTCACCATGGAGTCATGTCCAGAATATACTCCTAGGGTAAAGCTCCGGTCGGATAACCAAATGCACCAGCCTCAGAACCTGTACAATTAAGTACAGAAGCGTAGCATGGGTACATAAACAAATATGTACCCAGTGAGTATCCCGCCTAACCTCGAAGAAGTAGTGATGAGAGGTCGACGTGATACTTACTAGGGTCAGACAATGTGAAATGAATACAGGCTAATCAATAATAGCAGTAACGAACATTAATAAGGAAATGAGCATCAAATAACAATCTCTAGTACCCTCACGCCATCCCTTTCCATGGCATAAAAGCTATTTAGCGTTCTTTCTTTCATGAAATCAACAGTTACAATTACAGGGCTTCTCATAAACTGCCAAACATATAACAGGCTATGAACATACGGTCGTTACG
This sequence comes from Nicotiana paniculata, assembly GCA_005239505.1. NCBI lineage: Eukaryota > Viridiplantae > Streptophyta > Magnoliopsida > Solanales > Solanaceae > Nicotiana > Nicotiana paniculata. The sequence continues at coordinate 16,728 of ML364245.1, read as the reverse complement.
ACGTGAAAAGTAAATGTGCACTACCGAGGGTCGAACGGCCCGAACCATAGATGCATCTATCTGCCCCGCTCGCAAATCGAACATGCGACACGGTTAATATAAGACTACTCCGCTCGCGAATTATTCATGCGACTCGGGTTAATATAATACTAGGACTACCCCGCTCGCGAATCATTCATGCGACTCGGGTTCCCGTATAAATACATGATTAGCATGAGATTCCAGATAATTTAGCAGGGAACATACTAACAGGGTGAGAATTTATGTCAACTTCAAAGCATAACTTCTTAGGCCTTCACATGAGTGATTTGAGGATATTAGACTACTTATACCGTATGCAAGATCACAGATATAACACGTAAAGCATGCTTGTGAGTCCTTAACTACCCGACAATGCATAATAGTAGCTACGCACGGGCTCTCGTCACTTTGTGCGTGCATAGCCCCCGAAAATAAGGACAAACAACCATTTATAATCACCTATACGGACAATTCCTCTTACAAGGTTAGAAAGGGGACTCACCTTGTGTCGAACCTACTCTCCGGGTCAAGAACATGACCGAAAACTCCAAACACACCACCCAAGGAATCGAAACTAGCCAAATGTTATACAAATATATCAATTTATGCTCAAAAATATGAAATTCTCCTATTTACTTAGTTATTTCACCTTACTTGAAAAATCCTAAAATACACCCAGCTCACATGCTCGGATTCCAGAAATTTTTGAAGGAATCAATCACCCATAGCCTAAGGATCATTAATATATAGTTTTTGTGTGATTCCATGGCAAATTTCTTGGAAATTCTCTCATTTTTCATAAAATCTAGGTTTTTCACTCTAACCCATGATTTTCCACTAATTATTGTGTTAATCTACATAAAAATTCAAGTATTCAACTTAAATTATAATAGGAATCACTTACCTCTCAGTTGCTAGGTGAAATCTCTTCTTTGGAAGCTCCCAAAATCGCCACAAATGAAGAAAAATGGCTAAAATGGGACGAAATCCCGTTTAAAACAAACACTTCCCAGTTGACCTTTGTGTGCGATCGCACAAGGGGATTTGCGATCGCGGAGAGTAATTGGGCCAGGCATGTGCGATTGCGGGGGATGGGGTGCGAACGCTGAGAACAAACTGGGCTAGGCAACAAATCACCCCCTGTGCGAATGCAGACAAGCCCATACGATCGCACAGTCCCACACCCTGCCAACTTCTTCTATGCGATCGCACTAATGCACCTGCGATCGCACATAATGAAACCAGTCAGTGAAAATCTGGTGTTTTGAATTTAACTCCGAGGGGTCCGAAATTCACCCGAGACCCTCGGGAACCCGTCCAAAGGCACTGGCAGGTCTGTATTCATGATATGGACTCGCTTGAATTTTCGAAACGTGACCCCTATGCGATCGCACTAATGACCCCTAAACCAAATTGAATCAAACTTTGAACTTAAAGTTCTAGAATTCGCTTTCAATGCACCGAACCGACCTATACTACTCGGAATGACGTTAAATTTTGCAGGCAAGTAATAAATGACATAACACAACTATTCCCGATCTCGAAATTCCGTTCGGACCTCGATAACACTAAAACACGTTCCAACCCAAATTTCAAACTTAAGGAAACTCTAGATTCGATATTGGGCGTCAAAACGCCCCCGGGTTATCCAAAACCCGTTCCGAACATACGCCCAAGTCCGAAATCATCATACAAAGCTACCGGAACCGTCGAAACTTGATTCCGAGGTCGTTTACTCAAAATGTTGACCGAAGTCAAACTTTGGCATTAAAGGCCAACCTTAAGGAACCAAGTGTTCCTATATTACGCTAGACGCTTCCGAATCCCGAACAACCCATCCCCGCAAGTCATAAATCATAATAATCTGCTACAGAAAGTCTTATTTAGGGGAACGGGGTCCTGATACGCAAAACAACCGATTAGATCGTTAAACTTTTCCTTACTTATTTCTAAGTCTTTGTTATAACATTTAAGTGAGGCATATTTATTTATACGTTATTACTTTTTAGCATTTAGACTATGATGTGCATATATTAATACATGAGATAATAAAGAATTTTTTTAGAGTAAGTATGAATCTTTTTATAAATGTCATAAAAATTTATCTCGGTTTGGTCATCCTCTACATCTGAATCATAGTTGGTGATCAAGGCAAGAATATCGTCATTGCTTGAGTGAAATTCAACCTTTCCCATCAAGGACTGATATCCGTCACCACAATCATCATCAGAATCTTCCCTAGAGGTACTTTTCATAGCAGTCAGAGCACTTTTACGATCTTATCAGCTCTCTTCTTTATAAACTTGTTTCTAGGAATTCGGTTCTTTTTCTACTCTTTTACTTTATCAAGATTATTTTTCTTCTGCTCAATCATCCACATCGAGCAATTCCGGTGAAGTGATCGCTACTGCCATAGTTGTAGCACTCATTACTGTTGCTCTTTTCTGGAATGTTATCTTTAGATCTGCCACCCTTCTTGATTCACATTTTTTGATCATCTTTTGGAACCTGCGTATAGTAGTGCCATCTCATTATAATCACTAGTTTTCAGATTTTTAATGGCCTTGAGATCCAGGTTTTTACCCTTGCGAGGTTGCTATCTAGTGATCTTGATACGTCTTCAGTTCATAGGTCTTCAAGTTTCTATTAAGGTTGTCAATAGTCATTGTCTCAAGGTTCTTGCTTCAATGATAATGTTAACCTTGCTTTCCCAGGAGGCTGGCAGTATACTTAGAATCTTCCTTATGATTTTATTTATAAGGATGATTTCTCCAAGAGAAATTAACTAGTTAGAAATCATAGTAAACCTGGTATGTATATCTTGGATAATTTTTCTCTCCATCTTAGAAAAGTTCATACTGCTTTGTGAGCATGTCAATTTTAGACCACTTCGACTTTGTTCTTACCTTCATGAGCATTTTGTAAAGCATCCTAGAATTAGTGCAACCAGAGATCGATTGTACTAGTCCAGTCTAATGCCACATATTGAGATCTTATTAGCTTTGTCATTATTCTAGACAGCCATGCCACCTTCACTATTATATTGTTCCATATTTGTAACAATCCGACCACTCATTTTGAGTTTTAACGTTTCATTCGATGGTTTGAGACATTGAATAGCTTCATATGATGACTTGAGTGTATATTAAATTTTGGTTTTCGAGTGGTTCGAAAATGATTTAGAAGAATGACTCTTGATTTGGAATCTTTAAGTTGGAATAGTTGACCAAGGTTTGACTTTGGTAAACGGACTCAGAATTGGGTTTAAATTATTCCGATAGGTTCGTATGATGAGTTTGACTTGTATGTATGTTCGTATTTGGTTTCGGAGGTTCCTAGAAGAATTCGACACTATTTGTCGGAAGTTGGCAATTTGAAGAACGTAAGAGTTCATAAGTTTGACCAAGAGTTGACTTTGATGTTATTGGATTCCAAGTGGTGTTCTGAGACTTTGGATATGTCTATACAGTAGAATTGAAATTGTGCGCAAGCTTGGAAGTAATCTGAAGTGTTCAAGTGTGATTCAGACACTCTTTTGAAAGAATGAAGCTTTTACTACTTAAGAGAAATTATATTTGGTTTGATAACAACGTAAGAGAAGTTTGGATAATATATCTATACTAGTTCATATGATTGGATGCGGGTGCCGAGAGGCTCGGGTGTGTTTTGGATCATTGATTGAGATCAATTACTTAAGTCAATAATAATCTTATAGATCATTTTCAAAATATACTACATTTGCAACAACCTGAGAAATAGAGACATTGCTCCAAATGCATTTTCGGTGCTAAAAAAAATATTCTTATTGCTTTTTTTATTTCTGGTGTAAATAATTACGAAAATATATCATTATGTCCCTCAAATTTTCAGACTTCCTTTAAAACCTCAAAACATCATATCTCCCTCATTTTAAGGTCAAATTGGGTGATTCAAAAAATTATCTTGGGTATAATCTCGCGATGATCATGTTGGGCTTATCAAACGTCAGTTTCAAGATTATCTAGGATCCGACTCGGGTTGGGACAACTGCTATGTTTTTACTTATTTCAAAATTTAGTTACTTTTTCTCACAAGGTTTTGGAGCTATGTTTTGAGCGATTTGGGGGGGAAGGGGTTCACTACTTCGATTGGTGTAAGTATTTTTGACTCGGATTTGTTTATATTTCATGATTCCAACCTTGAATTTATCGATTGATTGATGAAATGAATTGAAGAAATTAGGGATTATAGTAAAAACTTTTCTAGATTATATATTGATGATTTGAAGAACTAGTTGAGGTCGAATTGGATGAAATTGGTGTTGGACTTGTATCGGAATGAGTGTTGGGAATTTATGAGTTTTATAAGGTTCCAGGGAGCGGGCTCGGGGGTTGACTTTTTAATTTTAGTTAAAAAATCAAGGCTTTATTATTCGAAATCATTTCCTCTAACTTTGAGTGATGATTTAAGTTATTTTGGCTAAAGTCAAGCTGTCCGGAGGTTGTTTCACGCGGAAAGGGCTTCTTTTTTATAGTAAGTATCCTGTCTAACCTTGTCTAGGAAAATACCCCTTAGGTGCTAGTCCTAATTGTTGATTTCTATGATGTGGTATGTGACATGTACATGACGTGAGGAACGAGTATACGGGTACTATGTGTGGTTTTGACCGAAATAGACCATATTAATATGCTTAAGTGTGATAATGAAATTTATATGAAACTTGTGAGATCACTTTATGACTATTTGATCATTGATCATTTCATTCACTTAGCCATAGTTGTCACGACCCAAAATCCATAAGGTCGTGATGGCACCGGACATCATTATCAGGCAAACCAATCATTAATTAATCGAAATAAATTCATGTTTAACATTTATTAAAAAGAATTTCCTTTCACTTTATTACATATTAACTAAATAAAATTTGTCAAGTAAAACAATAGTTTAAAATATTACACTTTAACAAATATATCCCAACAGATCCCAGAATCCGGTGTCACAAGTACATGAGCAATTTCTAAGAATTTATACAATCATTACAAAGCATGTCCGAAGTACAAATTGGACGAGGAAATTTAAAATAATGTAATAAATACAGTACGTGAGAGACTCTGTCAGCTGCGGATCGCCTCCGGATGATGCAGCTCACCTAAGTCTCTGAATCCTCCACATTTCTATGAAAGTACCTGTGCAATAAAATGCACAACAAGTATACCATGAGTAAAAAAAATAACGTGTACTCAGTAAGTCGCCCGCCTAACCTCAGGAGGTAGTGATGAGAGGTCGAATTAGACACTCACTAAGGTCCAGCAAATTAATTAACAACATAAAATGAACACGGTAGGCATGTAAAGATAGCAAAGCAGCAATACATATAAGGCACTCAAATCCAAGTAAATACTGGGAATAAACAAACAGTTACCACCACCTCAATATTTTTAAAAATATTTTAAATAAATAATTTCCTCTTTGTTTTCCCCCAAATATCATAAATCCATTATTTCTCTTTTATTTTCCTCCAAATATCTTATCACTTCAAAATCATGAAAAAAAAAATATTTAACAATTTAGCATGCACATATGGGATAAGGACAACCGGCCTGAGCCATCATAATAATCATCTCTGTGCACTGCCGAGGGTCGAATAGCCTGAACCATAATATTTCTTTCAATCTCGCCGTGGCGTACGACTCGCTCCCATGATAATGGGGGAAATAACACTCCGCTCGCGGAATGCAAATTGTGAAGTGGTCACATGCATACATACAATAAACAATCCACCCCGAATACGTCGGGAACACAAATACTCAAGTAAATGAACGATTTATCATTTAAAAAAACCACGAAATAGTATTTAAATCCTTTTTTCGAAATTCACTTGCCAAGTTTTTTATAATGTTTAATAATACAACCTTATCCGGAAATACAATTGTCCGCGAATGAAATCAATTCTCTTTTTAGAATGCTTAAGAGAATAAACTATAATCTTCTTTAGTCATTCAATTACAATTTCAATTATATTAGCAGTCTAAATCACAGACAAGATCACAGGTATAACAGGTAAGGCATACTAGTGGGTCCTAGGCTACCCGGACATGGCATAATAGTAGCTACGCCCGGACTCCCATCATCTCGTGCGAGCGTAGCCCCCGGAGATAGTAACACATACTTAATTAGTTCACCTAGGGGGACAATTCCCCCTCACAAAGTTAGAAAGGAGACTTACCTCGCTCCGAAGTTCCAATACCGGCTTCCAAGCCCTTCCAACAACTCCAACGGATGCACAACGCCCCAAAACTATCCAAACAACGACAAACCAATGAAAATATATAATAATACTTGCAACAATTCCAAATTATATAATTTTCCAACTCCGCTTAGTGAAATGACAAAAATGTCCTCGATCCCACGTGCCCAGAATCCGAAATTTCTCGAAGATAAATTCTACCTATAGTCCCACTAGTTCAAATATACAATTTACTCTATATTCCATGCTCAATTCGTGGCTAAAACTCCGAATTACCATTTTCTAGGTTTCTTTGAGATTTTCCAATTTCCTACCAATTTCCATTTCTAATTCATGCATATAATCTTGTATTTAACTTAAAGACGGGAGTAATTTACTTACGTGCATGATGAAAATCCCTCCTTGAAGCCTCCCAAAATCGCCATGCCAAGATGAAAAATAGTGAGGAAATGGCCATAATTCACGGATATAAACATTCTTCCCAGACGACCCATTCTATGCGATCGCACTCCCCTTCGTATCGCATAAGCCAAACTCAAAATCCCCCAAAAATCCACTGTGCGATCGCATACAAGACCCTACGATCGCATAGGGCAACCCAGTAGCTTTCACAAATCCTTCTTTGCGATCGCAAACACCAAAACGCGATCGCATAAGCAAATTCCCAGGCCTCCAATTCTTCCCCTATGCGATCGCATACACTGCCACGCGATCGCACAGGTCAAATCCAAATAGCCTCAAAATCCTTCTATGTGATCACACACCCACTCATGCGATCGCATAGAGTAAATACCTGCTGCACTCACACCAGAAAACCAACATTCCTCTTAAGGCAAAAATTGACCCGTTGAGCATCCGAAACACACCCGAGGCCCCCGAGACCTAAACCAAAACTACCAACCAGAACCAATACCTCATTCGAACTTAGTCGAGCCTTGAAATCATATCAAACAACGTCGAAATCATGAATCGCAGCCCGATTCAAGCTTAATGAACTTAGAACTTTCAAACTTCCACATTCGATGCCGAAACCTATCAAATCACATCCGATTAACCTCAAATTTTGCACACAAGTCATATTCGACATTGCGGACCTGCAACTTCCGGAATCGCATTCCAACTCCGATATCGAAATTTCCACTTCCGGTCAGATTTCTCAAAAACCTTCAAATTTCTATCTTTAGCCAAATGACTCCAAAATGACCTACGGACATCCAAATTCACTTTCGATCGCGCTCCCAACTCTAGAATAACCATACGAAGCTATTCCCTGGATGGGAATCCCAAAAAGACATCAATATCACTAAAATGGATTTCAAGCCAAACTTAGGAAATTTCTTCAAAATGTTGACTTCCACAATATACGTTGAAACGCTCCCGAGTTATCCAAAACCCGATCCGGACATACGCCCAAGTCCGAAATTATCATACGAACCTGTTGGAATGTTCAAATCCCGATTCGGAGATCGTTTACTCAAAATTTCAATCTTAGTTGATTCTTCCAACTAAAGGCTTCTTATATGAGAATTTTCTTTCCAAATCAACTCTAAACTTCCCAAAATTCAATTCCGACCACACCTACAAGTCATAATACCTGAAATGGAGCTGCTCACGACTTCAAACCGCTGAACAACGCCATAGAGCTCAAAATGACCGGTCGGGTCGTTACATTCTCCCCCACTTAAATCGACGTTGTTCCTCTAACGTGCCAAGAACTACTCTGGAGTTATCTGAAATCACTGTTTAACACCTCGAGCACCTTCCCGTACTACCACAACCCAGTTGAGTACATTAGCTTGACGAAATCTAAAGATTCCTTCTTTTATCCATATAATAAGCTCAGAATTTATTCAAACACCCGAAATTTCTCTGCCAGGCCTAGTTCCAATATATAAACACCGTATCAACTACAACATGACATACCAGAACATGAATACATGCCTTTGCTGAATCAGCACCATGCACCGCATAACTCATCATCTGACCACAATGGAACTCCCTGAACCTTAATAGCCAAAACTTTACGAATCTGGTGCTCCCGATGCACCTCATAACAAATATGCATACACCCTGCTATAATGTTGACGATACAACCACAACGTAGGAAATGTACAGAAATTCTTACCCAACTGCAGAGTTAACAAATCCTTGAATATCTCATCTTGACTAGAATCATCACTTCATTATGAACCTGAATAATGGTATTTGTTCTTTAATATACACTTCACATAACCTTATCGCACTGATCCCTGATCCGATAATCCCGTCTCACTCAATATGAACTGCTCAGACAACAAATCACCCCAAACATGACCAACAGTCTCACATGATACCATATTGCGCCAATAGGCCATAACTCGAACAGGATAAATAAGAAATGACTCAGGAAGGGACTATTCCACTCACGCAACTAATATGAACTTTTCTCAAAAATTAGGAAATAAAAGATAAGAAAAATAAATACATATTAACCCTTCTCATCATCACACTGTTGCGGCGTGCAACCCGATCCAAATAACATACCCGTGACGGCGTACCCGATCTCATCATAAAACTCAGATAAGGAAATATACACGGAGTTGAATCGATCACTATTACACAAATTACTGAATATCGATCATAAGCACGCTAAGTGCATAATACCATCCTGGGGAGACTGATAAAGCAGCATACTACAAAACTCAGGCACAACTGAGGTGCGATATATATATATATATATATATACAATCTGCATCTCAAGAGCTATCTTGCTCACATAACGTCCCCACTACGTGGGACCTCAACACATAGGAAATTAGTAAGCCGTTTCACAACTCACACGGCACAAATCACAATAACACATGAATTTGACGAAGAAGGAACAACATCCGCTATTCTAATACCTTTCCATGAAAATCACTCTACTGAAATGAATATGCCTGGCTCATACGAAGCCCATAATCATATTTAAATCCATCCACGAACATCGAGCCACCTTGCTCGCACCAAACTAAGCTAATAGCTTTTACCTGGGTCCATATTCACCCACTTTCTCTCATAATACACGAGAACAACCATCATCACCGGGACAAACACCCCATAATCTATAATCAATTGAACCGAGCGCCCTCCAGGCATAGATTCTCAAATAAACAATATTGCACTTCTTTATACTCAGTCCAAATCTTCAATCCATCAAGTGGCTACATGTCACACTTTATACAATCTTTTCGCGGTCACGCTTCCACGACCTTCCACACAAGGTAGCAAGTCTGCACATCCACCACTGGCCATACTATGCTGTAAGACAAATCAGAACCCATAACCATGGTACAAAGCCTCTTCCACCGAATATCAATCTCAGGTGACACTGAAGATAACACAAGCTTCTTCTGAACTTTCAAATCACTTTTTCTTGCTCTTCCGATTTCATGACATCCTTATTAACACAGAACCGCAATCTCGATTCTTACTCCCAGTTACAGACTGCTTACCGCCCCTAACATGCCAACATGAGGTCCCGAATGACCTTGATTCATGAGACTATGCTACCTAAATCCCGCAACCCGTCTCATACCCTCATGATAATCTTTCTACAATCCGGAGTTTATTTCTCTCACTCCTCCAATACTACCCTGTATGCTGAAACACACCATAGAAAATTCCAACCATTCTCCTTTTTCTCAGAAATTACTCTGCAAAAGCTCGATTCTCGATCACGCTGCTGCCTAAAACCCTTAAACGTTGCATTCTTAACTTTTGAACTCACTAGGACCGCTATTGAGAGTCACCCACTCTGACTGGCCCCGAATAAAATCAACTCCAAGGATCTTATAGCACATGAACACCCTTTTCCTTGAAGCACGTGACTGAGTCACTACTCTGACAACTCACCTATGCCTTAAGCAAAATTCTGAATCTTCCAAAGCCTAACCCTGGCCCGACAAGGCCAAATTTTGCACACATTCATCAAATTCCATGCACAATCACCATTTTACTCCTTTCCCTTAGCCATAATAACTTGCCAACACGCCGATAATCCGCAACCCTATGATAACACAATCCTGCAACCCAACTGCAAATGGTGGGACTCCCCCACTTAGCCCGAAGCTACTCCTTCCACCACTCTAGACCCTGCCTAGATCCTTTCTCCTTTGATAACACGATCTTGCTCAACCAATCCATCTAATTCTTCCAAATTCTCTCGCTAGCACTCCCTAAATACTCAAATCCTCTAGCATCATTCACACATTCCGCCTCCTACCGAATAGACACTAGAACCCCTCACCGTGACTTGCCAACCATGCTGTCGTTACCCTATTCACAGGAGATAAACCACCTGTGGAAATCCCCCGCGGACGCCTTCGAACGACACTGAAAGGCACACTCTCTGCTACTTCAATACCCCATCTTACGCCCTGCTTCATTTACCAACTTTTCTAGTCCGTCCGCTCCTCATGGACATCCATTAAATGCACGATAATATCTTCAAATTCCAAGCTATGTTGCCGCTCCCCCACTTTGCGGCTCCTCAACTTCCGCTTCTTACACCTGGCCTCCTAGAAATGGAACCACTGCCTAGCCTCACTTCAGGATCAATCTCTGTAGCTCTCAAACCAGTAGATCACCACGACCTCAAGCTCTCTGAAGATCATCTTTCTCTAGTTGCCTTCATTATCAACACTTATCTGGTACTGAACCACCACACCTCGCAGTCTCTGCCTACCACATTCTTCAATACTTCTTCTTAATACTCTGACCCCACGCAACCGAAGAAACCATAGCACCGACAAATTTAACACATTCCATTAGATCAATGACGACGACTTCACGTCACAGGTGCATATCCCACCTCACTTGAAGACACCCAGCCTTACTACTTTATCAACCCCAACAGGACCATTCATAACCCAAATGCCTTCCCCCTGCCGGAACTAAAATACCGAAATCTTGAAATCACACTCTGAGAAGACCTCCCCTCAAACTATTCATCACCCCAACATATGGGTAAGCATGCTATCATCATATCGACATTGCGCGACAACCAATCGCAAGCATCATCACTACATGAGGATAGCCTTAACGCTCTCAGAAACACATTTGTTGAGCTGAAACAACATATTATTCTTTTGCAGGGCCAAAACAACAGCCCCAACAAATTAAACATGCACACATATCGACTTACATCCGTAGAACCATTTCAATTTCTCAAACTCCTGATTCATAGCAAGCACTCGCGACGCGTAAGATTGAGTAGGAAAAAACATAGGCATTAGCCTCAAAGGAATCAAATCGCACGATGAGGAATCAAGAAGGGAAGTACTCCTAACAGCCCTGTAGCCTCTCGAAGATAAGTACAGACGTCTCCGTACCGATCCGCAAGACTCTGCTAGACTTGCTCATGACTCGTGAGACCTAAGGGAACCTAGCGCTCTAATACCATGTTGTCACGACCCAAAATCCATAATGTCGTGATGCCGCCGGATATCGTTTTCAGGCAAGCCAATCATTAATTAATCAAAATAAATTCCTGTTTAACTTTTATGAAAAAGAATTTCCTTTCACTTTATTACATATTAACTAAATAAAATCCGTCAAGTAAAACAATAGTTTAAAATATTACACTTTAGCAAATACATCCCAACACATCCCAGAACCCGGTGTAACAAGTACATGAGAAATTTCTAAGAATTTATGCAATCATTACAAAGACTGTCCGAAGTACAAATTGGACGAGTAAATTTAAAATAACATAATAAATACAGTACAGGAGAGATGCTATCAGCTGCGGATTGCCTCCGGATGATGCAACTCGCCTAAGTTTATGAATCCTCCACATTGCTATGAAAGTACCTGTGCAATAAAATGCACAACAAGTATAGCATGAGTAGAAAGACAACGTGTACTCAGTAAGTTTCCCGCCTAACCTCAGAGAGGTAGTGACGAGAGGTCGAATTAGTCATTCACTAAGGGCCAACAAATTAATTAACAACATAAGATGAAAACAGTAGGCATGTAAAGGTAGCAAAGCAACAATACATATAAGACACTGAAATTCAAGTAAATACTGGGAATAAACAAATAGTTACCACCTCCTCAATATTTTCAAAAATATCTTAAATAAACAATTCCTCTTTGTTTTCCCCCAAATATCATAAGTCCATAATTTCTTCTTTATTTTCCCCCAAATATCTTATCACTTCAAAATCATAAAAAAAAATATTTAACAATTTAGCATGCGCATACGGGATAAGGACAACCGACCTGAGCCATCATAATAATCATCTCTGTGCACTTCCGAGGGTCGAACGGACCGAACCACAATATTTCTTTCAATCTCGCTGTAGCGTACGGCCCGCTCCCATGAAAGTGCGGGAAATAACACGCTGCTCGCGGAATGTAAATTGTGAAGCAGTCACATGCAGACATGCACAATCAACAATCCACCCCGAATACGTCGGGAACAAAAATACTCAACTTAATGACCGATTTCTCTTTTAAAAAAACCACGAAATAGTATTTAAATCCTTTTTTCAAAATTCACTTGCCAAGTTTTTTATAATGTTTAATAATACAACCTTATCCGGAAATACAATTGCCCACGAAGGAAATCAATTCTCTTTTTAGAATGCTTAAGAGAATAAACTCTAATCTTCTTTAGTCATTCAATTACAATTTCAATTATATTAGCAGTCTAATATCACATACAAGATCATAGGTATAACAGGTAAGGCATGCTAGCGGGTCCTAGGCTACCCGGACATGGCATAATAGTAGCTACACACGGACTCCCGTCACCTCGTGCGAGCGTAGCCCCCGCAGATAGTAACATATACTTAATTAGTTCACCTAGGGGGACAATTCCCCCTCACAAAGTTAGAAAGGAGACTTACCTCGCTCCGAAGTTCTAATACCGGCTTCCAACAGAATATACCGACGACTCCAACAGACGCATAACGCCCTAAAACTATCCAAACAACGACAAACCAATGAAAATATATTCTAATACTTGCAACAATTCAAAATTATATAATTTCCCAACTTCGCTCAGTGAAATGACAAAAATGCCCTCGGGCCAACGTGCCCGGAATCTGAAATTTCTCGAAGATAAATTCTACCTATATCCCCATTAGTTCAAATATACAATTTACTCTACATTCCATGCTCAATTCTTGGCTAAAACTCCGAATTACCATTTTCTAGGTTTCTTTAAGATTTCCCAATTTCCTACCAATTTCCATGTCTAATTCATGCATATAATCTTGTATTAAACTTAAAGACGGGAGGAATTTATTTACCTAGATGTGCCCATATGCCACAATATTGTCAAAATCAACAATACCAATGTCACCACAGCACATAGCCTATAGCTCAACCACAATGTGTACAACAATCTCAATAACCACAAAATAAATGGGAAATGACTCAACAAGAAAATATATTCCAATAATCAACAACTTCAATCACAAACGTGTTAATAACTATTAATAACTACAACTTCAATAAAATCAACAATGAAGGTATTTTTATGAAATGGCAACTTCAAATTCAAATGTGTAACATAAGCTCAGCAATAAAAGAGATAGCATGAAATACAACTATAAATAAATGCATATAAGAGTAGCCTCGATAATGTAAAATTGAACATGGAATAACAACTTCAATTAAAGAATGTAAAACTAACCTTGACAAAGAAAGATAGAACGAATTATAACAATTTCAATTAAATGCTCATAATTAAACTAAGAGTCTAAACCGGTAAAATTTCACATATAAGCCCATGCACAAACTCGTCACCTTATATACACGTCTTCCACATAATTCAAATAGTACAATCAGACAAAATCCCAAGGGGTAGTTTCCCCACACAAAGTTAGGCAAGATACTTACCTCAAGTAGTCTAAATAAATACACTACCAATCCCTTCCCGCACAAATCCGACTCTGCGCGACTCGAATCTAGAAAAAATAACTTAATATCATAAATAAAAACCATAGAAAGAAATTCCAGATAAATAAGATTCGATCCTTAATGAAAATCAAAATTCAACCCTGGGCCCAAACCTTGAAACCCAACCAAACTCACAAACACTCATTCCGATACGAGTCCAACCATATAAAAATTATCCGATTCTGGTGTCACGCCCCGAAATCCCACCATTAGGCCGTGATGGCGTCTAACGTTGAACCCGCTAGACAAGCCAATGTATATAGATAAACTAGCATATTAACATCAATTTAATAGGATAAACTAAATGGTTCACAACTTAACATCGAAAATAAATATGGTTTCAAGCTAAATGAGGACAACATAATATAACAACGCGTAAATTTTCCCAAAACCTGGAGTCACAAACTCACGAACTGTCTATAAGAGTGCTAAATACAAGTCTGAAAAGAGAATACATAGCTGTCTCTGAAACTAGGAAAAAAAACAAGACATAAGTGAAGACAAAGGGATCGAAGAGACGCCAAGGCCCACGAATGCCAGCGGGTATACATTGAAACCTCTATGATAAGCTGGAAGACACTCCCACTAATGATGTCCTCCGGGTCCGGCTGCGTAATCTGCACAACATAAAGAAGAGCAGGTGTAGCATCAGTACAACCGACCCCATGTACTGAGTAAGAGCCGAGCCTAACCTCGACGAAGTAGTGACGAGGCTAAGACATGACAACAAAGTGTACTTGTGCAGTTCAATAGTATAGCAGAAACTAAACAAGAATACAATTACAGGGAGAATATGCTGGGGGTAAAAAATAGCAAATACTGAGATGACAGAAACGAAAACAACAGTCTGAAATATCTGAAAATAATAACAGGAAATGATAACACAGATTAAACAGTGAAAGATGCGGCACGGCATGTCCCCTCGTGCATAATAATAATATAAAACATGGCACGGAATGTCCCCTCGTGCATAATCAATATAAACGTGGCACGGAAT